>JARVKF010000418.1:668193-830189 GCA_039778275.1 Seiridium unicorne
ACGACACAGCTGGATCCTTGGCGGGCGTTTGGTTGATTTTGCATTCCCCGAAACCCGAAAGGACCATCAGGGCCCCGTCGACGAGCAGCAGAGACATCACAACATGGAGGAAGGCACTCGGCCGACTATATCCATTCCCGGGGCCAGCGCACGACGACGGCCAAGTGAATCTAGCACAGATTTTAATCGAAGGTCGTTCTAAGGTTCTGGAGGATACTCCAAGAGTGACAGTATCTTCAAGGTAGGTTTACTCCAGAAGTGAAAGGGCAAAAAAGAGCATGGCGATACGTCGGTATGCCGTGTCCTTAGACCTGGTCACACCAGAATGCGGGTGCGTTTTGTCTTGTGATTCTGAATTGCTTCATATATAATTCTTATATGAACCACACACTTACATGTCTCTCTGTAGGCCGACAGCGTCCCAGACATTTCACCTTCATGAGATTGGATTATTTCCCAGCGTCGCCGGCGGGCTGATTTAACTTGACTTTACCAACACTGTCTCTTTATAGCACGGCGTTAAGTCTCATGGCTATGTAGATCATTCACGAGGATTATGAATGATGTCGTTTACCGGAAAGATCATGCAGCTCGTAATTGGTAATAGAGTGAGCGTGCTCGTGTGCTTTAGGTTAGTGTAGTGATTACGACAACTGTCCGGAGTCACAGTACTTCCAAAGAAGGGGCAGCAGCAAAACCTAGTCACGCTGAGGTCTGAAGTGCGATGGAGATGCTATCCGTTTTGCGAGCTATGTGATATCGGCAGATCAAGCAAATATAGGAAGTTTTGCTTCGTGTTGTCACAACGCCGTAACCAAGACGATGTATGCATGTAAGGAATATCAGCCTTGAAACAGACCTGCGGGTCTAGTGGGGCGGCGTTTTAGAGTTGCCAAGGACCGTTATGCTTATATGCATGGCTACATCATTGTTTGCAACCCGAGTCGTAAGCCTTGGTAAGCTGAACAAACAACAAATTCAACTCGACCAAAGTAACTCTGCAGCCGCGCCTTGCCCTCGACTCGCACGCCTGCTTCCTCGATTCCCATCATGGATGCTTGGGCCGTGTCTGAGAACAAGTGCGATGGGCACGAGGCCGTGCGCCCCGGATCAAAGGACATCTACGTCCAGTTGGTCATCTCGTTGGCTCTGGGCTTGACTGCTTTCATTGTCTTTTGTGTAAGTACCAGTTGAATTCCCGCGAGTGGTCCCACAAACAGACGCCCATGGGGTCTTTGATCTAACACAGACTCGATGCGCAGATCCTGCGACCGCGATGGCCGACTCTATACGCCGCCCGAAAGCGACACAACGACCCCCATATCAATCTTCCTGCACTGCCCGACAGCTTCTTCGGATGGATGCCCGCCTTGTACAGAGTGACAGAGGAGCAGGTGCTGGCATCGGCTGGTCTAGATGCCTATGTATTTCTGAGCTTCTTCAGAATGGCCATGCGACTCTTCACCGTCATGCTCATCTTTGCCCTCGCCGTTCTGTGGCCCATCAACCATACCTTCGAACACGACATCGACATGACCCCTGGCAAGAACAGCTCTCAGGCGCACGACACCTACTCTGCGTTCTACAGGCAGACTCATTTGGACTCGGCCGCATTCAAAATCTATCAAACAGATGACGGCAATGACTCGGAAGGCTGGCTGAGTTGGAACAAACCGCACCTGTGGTCGTATCTTGCGTTTACTTGGTTCTTTTCGCTCCTCACATTATACTACATGAACAAGGAGACGTTCAGGGTCATCAAGGTTCGACAGGACTACTTGGGGACTCAGTCTACCATCACGGACCGAACATTTAGGCTGACTGGCATCCCTCGGGATTTGAGGTCTGAGGACAAAATCAAGGAGTTTGTCGAGAACCTGGAGATTGGAAGTGTCAAGTCGGTTACTTTGTGCCGGAACTGGGCTGAAATCGATAGCCTGATGGCCAAAAGAGATGGCGTATTGCGAAAATTAGAGGAAGCCTGGAGCGTATACCTGAGTAAGAAGCCACCGATCGGGTTGCCACGATCGCGATACCAGGGCGATGACTCCGGCCTCGGCGCTTACCACGACGAGCACGAGCAGCACGAAAATAGCTCTCTTCTTGCGGGGGAGAGTCTTCGCGAATTGATGGGGGAGAGGCCGCGCCCGACGACCCGGATCAGATTTGGCTTCTTCAAATTTCAAAGCCGCCAAACCGATGCTATTGATTATTACGAGGAGCAGTTACGCCACCTGGATGAGAAGGTGCACGCTGCGAGAAAGAAGGAATATACCCCAACGGCTACTGCTTTTGTCACCATGGATTCAATTGCGGCCTGCCAGATGGCAATCCAGGCGCTCGTTGATCCTCGGCCTGGGCAGGTTCTAGCGAAGCCTGCGCCAGCACCGTCAGATGTGATCTGGAAGAACACTTATGCTCCCATGTGGAGACGTAGACTGCAGGCCTGGGTCATCACAGCTTTCATCACTGTCCTCACTGTTCTGTGGATCGTGCCAGTCGCTACACTGGCTGGTCTTCTCAGTATATGCACTATCGAGAAGGCCTCCCCTGCCTTGGCCGAGGCTCTGTTGAGACACGAGATTACCAAAGCCCTCGTGCAGACTGCGCTTCCTGTAGGAGTCGTGTCGTTGCTCAGTGTTCTAGTGCCTTACCTGTACGACTACCTCGCAAACCAGCAGGGCATAATCTCCCAGGGAGACGTCGAGCTATCCGTCGTGTCGAAGAACTTTTTCTTTACCTTCTTCAATGTTTTCCTCGTATTTGCCGTCTTCGGTACTACCTCTCGGTTCTGGCCCGTCCTTCGCGATTCTTTGCGCGATACACAGTACATCGCCCTCACTCTTGCGAGTTCGATCCAGACCCTTAGCAATTTCTACCTCAACTTCATCATGCTACAGGGCATAGGCCTGTTCCCGTTCAGACTCCTGCAATTCGGTAGCGTTTCGCTCTATCCCATATATAGATGGGGTGCCAAAACGCCTCGCGATTTTGCCGAGATCGTTCAGCCTACCCTCTTCAGTTACGGATTCTACCTGCCGACGGCTTTGCTCGTCTTCATACTATGCCTTGTCTACAGTGTTCTTCCAGGCTGTCACCTGGTTCTTTTCCTTGGGTTATGCTACTTTACGCTGGGCTACTACGTTCACAAGTATCAGCTTCTATATTCCATGGATCAGCCTCAACACGCTACTGGTGGTGCTTGGCGTATCATCTGTTATCGAATCATACTCGGCTTATGCATCTTCCAGGTGGTCATGCTCGGGATTTTGACTCTCAGAGGTGCCTTCTACGGGGCTGCCCTTATCCTTCCGCTCCTCATCTTCACAGCGTGGTACACCCTGTACTTTAGCCAGCGCTTCACACCTCTTACGGTCTTTATTGCTTTGCGGAGCATTAAGCGAGCAACCGACCCTAGTGCAGACGGCAACCTGGCTCGAGACCCATCGGAGCGGCCCGACGAAATGCGACTCACGCGACGCATGAGCACTGTTGATGAGGACAAGGAGAAAGGCATGACGTTTGTCAATCCGAGTCTTGTGATGCCGCTAGAGCAGCCGTGGGTTTACCAGGACCCACCTCCCCCTCTATCACCGGAGGAGTCAACAAATATCCCATACAGGGACGATCCAACGAATGGTGCAGGAAATGAGGGAATCGTTCCCTCAAACGAGAACGGCCTTGGGACAGTTCGAAGCGAATCGAGCTCTGTCAGTTTAGGAGATACCCATATTTGGAGGGATAACGGGGACGATAACGTATGACGATAAACATGATGACCTTGTACCTATAACCATCGAGTGGAGGCAGATTGATGATACCCACGTAGCATGATTGACAGAATAATGAGATACTCTGCATTAAGAGTGATTCTTCCCGACCGTGAATAAGATGCATGTAATATCTTCCAAGTACGTGCGAACTGGATTGCACCTCCTGGCTCCCTACTATGACTGTTGAGTTTCGTATCTACGGCCACATGCCATCATACATGAACAGCCAGTCATCCCAGTACTTCTCATACGATCCCACCAGCCAGCTACGCTCGTCTCCCGCGCCGCCTACTCTCCAGGGTCTTGTATACAACCCTCCAGTTCGCAGATGTCGTTTTAACGCTACGTTGATACTGAAGCTACTCGGACTTATGCCCACGAAATAGTCAGCTGCGAGCAGGACCACAAAATCAACTACGGCCTGCTGGTCCCAGCTCAGATTCTTCAGCCTTTCGAGATCCCTAGCCTCGAGCAAGTCGTATTTTGTGCGAACCTCGAGTTGCATTTCTGCACTCACGCTGTGCTTGAATCTTGTGGTCTCGGACTCGCTGCCGGATGCAAGATACGCCATTCCGCTACTGAACCCCCATTTCTTGGCTTCCGCCGTGTAACCTTCAATCTGTGTATCGTAGCTCGGCCACTCCTTCAACGCATCTTCCTCTGTCCGTAAGTGGACTCCTAGGAACTTGTCGTTCTGATGGCCCTTTTCTTTTGGGTCTTGACGGGCCTCTTTCCTGGTAGCCTCTATGACCTTGTGCCCCAAGTCTAGCAAATCGTCCTTGAATCTTAATAGTCCCCCAAATGTCGCGACAAACTCGGGCCCATCCCGCAGTACTTCCCAATCCCACAGCACACCCCAGTTCAACCTCATCAGCCTCGGGCTGTCGACTGAAATCTTCGCCAAGCCCAGCTCCACGGCCGACGAATCGAGCCAATCTTGAAACCGCTGCCCAAATCGGTCCGTATGCCGATTCAGGTCCCTCGCATCACAGCCGCCGCGACTCCCAAAATGCTGCCGCGGCGTGATCCGCTCGATCATCTTGTCCACATCATACAGGCCCTCGCGCTCGACCTTCTCCAGCACGTGGGGCACCTCTTCGAGCTTGCTGTAAACCCGGATCTGGGGACAGCTCGCCGCCAGACCTGACAGGAAGTGGGCCTCGTCGAACATGTACCCAAATTCCTGGTGCCCGAGGTGGATGTTGGCCAGGTCGGAGGCTGAGCGGGTCCGGATCCGCGGCAGGATGAGGGATGTGGCCCCGGCTTCGATGGCGTACCGCAGGCAGGTCAGGATGTAGTTCCGGATGTTCCCCGGCCCACCACTGTTGTTGTCGCAGATGAAGACGAGGCCCGGAACGGGCTTGGACTCGGCGCAGACCCGGGCCAAGGGATAGACGACAAAGGGTGATACGGGAGATGACAGGTCTATTGTCGACGGCACTAGGGGCGGCGGAAGGGTCAAGGTGTTTGAGGACTTGAGACCATCCCCGGCACCTTTGAACAGCCAGATCAAGACCAGTGACATGAGTACAACAAAGCATATCCGTTGATTGATTGTGCCGATGAAGGCGTGCAGTTGCGCCATTGCTGCAGTGGCATAGCTGCCTTCATCGCAGGTGATTGATCTTGGCAATCAGTAACCCTTTACCAAGACTTGAAAGAAAAGCCCGCCCGCATCATGAGTTGCCAGGGGGAGTCGTGTGAATGTGATTTCCCCGAGGGGATTACGCGTCTCAATTCGAGACACCCAATCCGCGACGTGAGACCTTGCCAATTTGGGGTTGCGGAACGTCGAGACCGGGTAATGGCCCTTATAGCTCGACGATGACTCTCGGTTGGAGCTTTAAAAGCCGCTTTAGGCTGATATTATTAATTATAGGGCCAGGTCTATGGATATTCCAGTGTTGTCCGAAGAACTTGACGACTTATGCTGACTCTGGTAGTTGGGAAGATAAACGTGAGAGCAAACTTGCATTTATTATGATGCAAAATCGGACTACACCTAATTAAGCTGGACATGTGTAGCAATCAACTATGGAGATTGATAACCATGATCTAGTCGAACATTTCAATAGGTTACATGGTACTGCGCCGCTCAACATAGAGCTGTTAAATGTAGCTGCTTGGTTGTACCGGCACCTCCCTAGTCAACAAAGCACAGCACGCACTTAACATTATGCTTCAACGTTACTCAGTGGACAAAGACTTTTATTAATTTACAACGAACTCCGCGAAATAGCAATGCTGATAATACAGAGAGACGAGAGTACCCAACACCTGACCATAAATTCCATAAAGGCTAAGATTCTCGACAAACTCACTGCAACCAAGTGATAAGGTCATCCAGCGCCGACAATGGCCCAATATGAGCAACATAGCTATCCGGCCTCACCAGAACGTAGCCTGGCTTGTCAAACCCGTAGGTCTGATGCGTAGCCCCATCGATGTCCACCCAACCTGATTGTTCGCTCCCATCGTTGCCGAATATCGTATGCACCTTGGTTTGTGTGTGGCTTTCCTCGAGAAACTTGGCTTCGGCACGGTGCAGGTCGCCTTCACTCGCGGCAGCTGAACCCACACCAGAGAACAGTAACAGATGGTGACTTTCAGGTGTTAGCAGGTCCTGCAGGTATTTCTCGCCCTCGGGTCCCCTCAGACTGCCCTCGACGGCGCGGTACCCGCCCTTGACTGGGCCATTGAAACCGGGCGCTGTGCCGACTATGGGACTTCGTCGATACTTGATACCGAATTGGGTCATAAACCTCAGCGAATTAAGGACTCGCTGCTGGTTGCCAACTACCCACGGCAGGACCCAGGGCAGAATTAGATTGCGGAGCCAGAGGAAGAACGAGTTCATGGACGTCATGAAACTGAAAATGCGGTCGCTGTTGTGGAGAAGGTATTCACCTACTCGCCGGCGTTCCTCATTGTAGGTGTCGAGGAATGAATCGGGCTTTTCACCGCGAAGCACGGCCGCCAACTTCCAGCCCAGGTTGATGGAGTCTTGGATGCCCGTATTCATTCCCTGTCCACCGGCAGGAGAGTGGATATGCGCGGCGTCGCCGGCCAGAAGGAGGCGTCCCTCACGGTAGTTGCTGGCGATGCGATGATGTAAGCGGAAGCTGGTGAGCCAAATCGGATCGTAGAGCTCGGCCTTTCCAGGGTACACCTCGTTGAAGAACTGCTGAAAATCTTGGAGCGTTACGGCGCCGGTAGTGGGCTGGTTCGGCCGGGAGACAATTAGGCGCACCACGCCATCTGATAGGGGAACGACGACACATACACCAGCTGTGAGGCACAAATAAGCTCTCTCGGTAGGCATATCTGACTTGATATGCACATCGGCCAGGACAAATTCCTGCGGGTATGCATCTCCGTCGAACGTGAGCGTCTTAGCGGCGTGTCGTACGCTGCTGTGTGACCCGTCAGCCCCAACCACGTATTTTACGCGAACTGTCTCCTCGCGCCCATCTTGAGAGGTGAGGACGACAGTCACACCATTTGAGTCAGGTTCGATGCTCTTGGCCTCCACGCCCATCTCGACGGCAGCGCCATGCTTAGCGAGCACTCGGTCGAGATATCCCTCAGTTTCCGCCTGTGAGATGGCCATGGGTGAAGGGAATTGGGTAGGAGTGATGCCCTTGAAATCGGAGTAAATGTCGGCGACCTTCTTGCCGTTGACGACAATGGTTGTTCCAACGGCCTGGAAGCCGGTGGACCTCAGCTCGCGAACAGCGCCGTAGCGGTTGAGCAGCTCCTGTGTCCTGGGCTGGACCACAAGAGCGCGGCTGTATGGTGAGCGCTCGGGCGCCTTGTTGATGATCCGGAAAGGTATCTTCTGAATTGAGAGCTCCAGCGCGAGCACGAGACCAGTTGGGCCCCCGCCGACGATAAGGACGTCCAGGTCAGTCATATCTGAGATTTGAGGGTGGCGTTGAGGAAATGTGTGTGAGTAGATAGCAAGCATACAGTTGAAGCAGGAGATATGTGCAGCTGGACGCTTTCTTATATATGCTGTAGACGGTCGTTTGTGTCTTTGCGTTGAGTAATACAATGCGGTGCGAGAAAGTCGGCTATCTTGACATGCACAGCCAGACTTTATATATTACCAAAGCCCAAATAACGATCCCTCGTGTCTATAAGCCATCCTCCGCCTCCAGTTTTGGCTCGAGTAGACCACCGCTGCCCGGCGCCGCCGACTCATAGCCACTTGCCTCATTTCGGGCTGCTGAAGGACAAAGCCACCACCGGCACGGCGTCGCGAGAACGCTGTAGCGGCTGCAGTCGGCCGCCTTAGGTCATGTCCACTGGTCCTACCTTCAAGTTGAGCCAATGAGAAGACGCGCGCAAATTTAGAAACCCAAACCCCCGACTCGTCGGAGCTTCGCGTCCCTGGGCACCGATCAAGGCCGACCTTCTGGCACTTCTAGCTACCGGGTAAGGGCAAACTGCAGTGCCGTCTGGCGGTGTCTAGCCCGGGATCGCCCATGAGGTCAGCCTAACACGAACTCAGATGGACGTCATCACAACGGAACGTTGCAGAGAGCCCGCCCGAAGAAAACACATGTCTTTTTTTCTTTTACAAGCCCTGGTCATACGACAGGCGCGTCAGCGACACATTCACCACACCGCCGTCGTGACAGCTTGTAGGAGGGTAGGAACTGGTTACAGTCATTTACCCGCTATTTCTCCTGGACGAGGCGCAGGCTGTCACAGCGTGCCTGCACACTGCTTACTCCCTTTGACAGGTGCACCCTGGCATAGACACTCAAGCGGACGGCAGATACATTGACAAATGGTGTTTTATCTTGAACTATTTCTAGTCTGTATCAACAGTCTATATAATACCGGAGTCCCTAGACATAAGGACAGCGCGTCAATGAACATGTGTTTCCCAGATCTGCCTGGCGCAATCGGCACGCTGAATCTTCGCTGCGAAGACCTGACAAAGGAGACCGTCTAGGGCTTCTTCTCATTGAAATGGGGTACCGATTCACTTCTATCTAGCCATCTCTAGTATCACCGGTACCATCATAATACCTTCGTAATGCCTTCGTAATGCCTATCGTGACCACAGGACCAGCACCTAACGCCTGGCTCAAATCCTCCCTTAGTAATACAATTCCTGTCGAAACAACACGTGCTGCGAACAGCTAGGCGAAATTGCCCGTTACACACCAAACATGCCATGGGGCACTGGTGCTGTGGATATTGGCCGTCTACGAGTGACTGGCCAGCTTCTGCAAGGTAACAAGCACACCTGAATACACTATTAATATCTTGCCGAATATCAACTGGCTGGAGGAACATATCACTTACCGCTGACACCCTGAGTCAACGTGGCGGTAGCCTCGGTGTTGCGACTACTCAAGCTGACCGTGACGACCTTGTTCACCGACTTCTCCTGGCCGAGCACGTTGGCCCATTTGAAGACATTTTCGTCTTCGCGACCATCACCAATGACCATTAGGAAGTCGATGGGGCCAGCTTTGTCGGCGTAGGG
This sequence comes from Seiridium unicorne, assembly GCA_039778275.1. Lineage (NCBI taxonomy): Eukaryota > Fungi > Ascomycota > Sordariomycetes > Amphisphaeriales > Sporocadaceae > Seiridium > Seiridium unicorne. The sequence continues at coordinate 677,470 of JARVKF010000418.1, forward strand.
TGCATTTTCAATGTGCTCCTTGTAGACTTCTTCGGCCGCTGTGTGCTTCGTCCAATCGATAGACTCAACAACCACCGAGTTCTCGAGTTGCGTCGCGTGCACTCGCTGGTTGTCACAAGACTCATTGATATGCCCAGTCCAATCGTTGGCTTGACGCTCGGCCATGGCAAAATCCTCAGCATCCTTGTAGTGAAACACGAGGGAGCAATGCCGTTCCTCGATCTCTGCACCGGGGGTACGCTCAAGGTAGTAATTCAGAATGGACTTAACCGACTCCTTCCAAGTCGCAACAGCAGTGCGATCGGCCAGCTCTGCCCAAGCATTGCTGCCAACATTTTTGATAAAGCAGCCGTTTTCGGCGATGAGGCCAAGATTCGGCACTAGGCGGAACAGACGGTCCAGTTCCTGTGGCCGTCTCGCTGACATGATGTAGACCATATTGCGTGGATCTTCAACAAGGTCATTAAGCACAGAGAGAGTCCGCTGATTGCTGGTTAGTAGAAAACAACGTATAACCTGGCTTGGACTGCGAACTTACCTGAGGGTTCATGGGAATCATCGAGCTCATTGGATTGTTGGGTATCAGGGTGCCTTCAAGATCCAGGAAGAAGAGGCGACGCTGGCTTCGGCCGAATGCTGCGTCAAGCTTTTGCAAGTTGAGCCGAGGGATAGAAGTCTGCGCATGGTTGTTCTGTTCGTCGTAGAAGCGGTCCAGCTGCGTTAAGAACTCGGTGAACCAATGACCGCCCGTGTGGTGCTCAACTGCACTGAATAGTTTGCCCCACCGCGATGCCTTCTCCTCGTCTGACATCTCCAGAGCTTTCAGAACGGCTTCTGAGCATTGGCGGTAGCTCCAAGGATTGACTGTCAGCTCGTTCCCGCCGAAGAGAGACGAGGTACCTGTGAACTCGGATAAGATCAACGAGCCGTGTTTCTTGTCGTCAATCTTCCCATCTTGGCACAGGAGAAACTCGTGTGAGGTCAAGTTCATGCCCTCACGCTGGCTCGTAATCATTACCGCGTCGGCAATGGTCAGGAGGGCCAAGTACTGGGAGTACGGGATGTCTTGCTTGAGATAGACCAGAGGCTGATATGCCAAGTTGGCATATGCTGAATTAACACGGGTCACGATGTCACCGACAGCTGCATCGAGATCGGTCTTCTCACTCGTGGCAAGAGCCACCTGAATGAGGACAACCTTGTCTCTCCATTGAGGGTTCTTATTGAGGAACAACTCGTAAGCCAGCAGCTTTTGGCGGACACCCCGAACGTGGTCAAGCTTATCACGTGCGACGATGAGCTTCTTGTCCTTGTAGCGGTCCTTCATGACGTCGATCCACTTCTTGACTTCCGCATCTTGGCGATGAATGTTGAGGCTGACGGGATCAATGCCAATGGCGTGGTTCATGACATTGACAAAACGATCATCCAGCTGAACACCTTGAGGAGTCGCTTCGACGTTCTTCAAAAGTCTGCTGCAGGTCTGCAGGAAGTGCCGGGTGTATTCGGGAATCTGGAATCCGATCAGGTTGGCGCCAAGCATACCTTCCAACAGCTCCTTGCGCACGGCGAGGCATCTAAAAACCTCGGATGACGGGAAGGCAACATGAAGGAATAGACCGATCTTGGCGTCCGGGAGCTTCTGTCGAACCATACCTGGAACCAGCAACAGATGGTAGTCGTGTACCCAGATTGTGTCACCGCGCTTCCAGTTCTTAACGATCTTGTCGGCGAAGGCCTGATTCACGTTTACGTAGAACTTCCACGAATGGTCCTCGTAGGCCTTGCTTTTGGGGTTGTCGGGAATCTGGTAGTGGAAGACAGGCCACAGAATCTGCTTGCAGAAGTGCGAGTAGTGACCATCAAAATCCCTATCCGAGGGGAATACCGTCAACATGTTGTACTCGGTCGAGAGTCTGTCGTGAATATCATCCCTCTGTTGAGTTGCCTCCAGGGCGTCCACGGGCATACCAAGTGTGCCTACCCAGATGTATTCTGTGTCGTATCCATCACGGCAGGCAGCGTCGGCAGCATTTCGCAGGCCCCCGTTCCCTTGATCCGAGGTCACAATGCGCCAGTTGGCGTTGGCAAAGACCCTATCATGACTGTCGCTTCTTTGTGTGCGCGGTTGGACCACACCCTGGCGACCCAACTCCTTGGCCTTTTGCAATGTTCGCGAGTGCTCAAGTAACGATGCGGGAGGGGGGGAACTAGCCCGAGACTTGGGTTGGTTGCTACGAGCTCCCCAGAGAGGGGACTGTTTGTCAGTCGGGCCAAAGTCGACACTGCCTTCCTCATCTGAGACGTGGATTCGAACACCATCCTCGTTCGAAAACAGCCCATCGTCTGAAACTACAGCTTCGTCATCTGTTGGCGTTCGCGGTGGAGTGTTGGCTGGGTGGGGTGCGAAAAGACTTGGACGAGTGTCGAGAGGTGGCCTAGTATTGGTTTTCACGTTGAGCTTGACGTTCTTAGCCGTTGGTTGTCGAGCAAGTCTCCCTCCTTTTGATGCCTTCGTCGGCGCATCAGGGAGCTTAAAGTAGACGGTTTTGGGAAGAAACCTTTACGCACGTTGTGTTAGTCGAAAGTCCATACACCACAGTCAAGTGACAGTAAAGAGTGCTGGGCCGGCCCCCCATCGCTAGAGCTTGTCTGGCAATTGCAGAAACCCCTGGGAGAGTGATTCTTTTTTTTACTTACAGGGAGGCGATGAAAATCGTCATGGTGGGCGATTCCAACAAGGAGAACTTGCAGTCACTCCTGCTGACGGGGGAGACAGTACGAAACCAAAGGTCGAGGTATGCTAGCGTCTTCGGTTGCCTTTCCTGGCAGGGACTGGATAGCTTGATAGGCGAAGATGGTCCGCTTCAGTGGATCGGGTTGGCAGGTGATTGACAAGGAGTGTTGTCGCTGCGAATAGGGATCTCTCGAAATCCGCCGTCTTTTTCGTGTTAGGTACGCAGATGTAATAAGAAATAAAACGGAATGAGGCTGGTGCCACTATTTGTGATGGTGGACTGTAGAAGAAGAGATGTGGTTAGCTCTTTCTCGCAGTTTGAACTTTTGGTTAGGATGTCGTCAAAATGATCGAAAGAAAAAATCTCCGTTTAAAAAAGACCCGAAGTAGGCCAAAGGATAGACTTAAAGGTCCACATTTGGGCATAGAATTTTGGGGGGTTGTCAAAGCAAGCTCCCGAGCAATCCAATGACAGTTCAGTTCCACAGGTTCCAGGGAAGAGAAGAAACTAGAGCACCGAAAGGAAGTCATCCAGGAACATCCGTGACGTAAGGGTAGGAGCAGCCGTGTGTGCGTCTGAGGGCGCCCTGCGATTTGCGGGCGTCTGATTGCTCGACGTACCTAGCAAAGCTTAGAGGAAGCCAGGTATGGCCAGCCCTGTCCCAACGCTGCACAAAGAAAGGCCCCCAAAAGGCCCTAAATTTGGCGCTAGAGGGAATGGCAGATCAGAGGTGGCCAGCCACACCAACGCTGTCGAGGCCGGGGCTTGAGCTAGAGCTGCGTAGGTGGTAGAGCTGAAACGAGCTTCAGGGAATTTGGAGAACCAGTGACGACGTTTTGGTTTCTGCTTTCTGCTTTCCGAGCGACTTGCCCGTCTGAGCCTGGCTCGCTGCCACGGACCACCTTTTATATCAACCCACGCTGGCATAGGAATTCGACAATGCCGAATATTCTACCGATTTCTGTGCTTCTGGGAACGCTTCCGAAGTTGAAGGAGTGGGCCAACGGGGGAGACGGGAACCTCCAAATCGTAGTCACTATCACAACTTGTATATAGATCGGGGTTCGCGTTGAGGTAATGAATATGCATGGAAAGTGACAGATTGTCCATCAAGCTCCAGCGACAATGCGGCATAGGAGGTTTTGGTCCGGCAAAATGCATCAAGGCGATAACAATGCAATGACTACATGCATACGTATAGCCGCCATTGCATCCAGAACCCAGCAATAAAAGAAGGGAAAGCCCAACTTACAGAGACCTGCAAGGTATCAGAGGAAATGACGAAACCGGCGAGCTTTCAGGGTCGGTGTCGTTTGGGCAAAATAAGATGTAGAAAGGCTTGTCCTTATGGATGGATGGCAGGCGAAGCAGTGGCACCTGTCTGAGAATAAGATTTAGTGATTCCTTTTGGCTCCCACGCTTGTCATCGATCCAACAGCGGAGAGAGGATGTGGGAGACTCGAGATACAAGTACCTATTTCTGCCACAAAGAAGAAAGATGCTGGAGACAGTCCGGGCACAAGCTACATAGTGCAAGCGCTGAGCCGGATGGACAGGGGCTGACACTCGCTGGCTACCAGCAGCGTCGCATCGTGCGCCAGCTCCATCCAAGGCGTGGTTGTCAAGGTTCCGAGCAGGGATGCAACGGCAACTTCGCTCTTGCGGGCCAACCAAGCGGCGACCCCAGGCAATTTTCGCCGTCACATTCCCAGCACGTTGGCACGCTGGCACCGTTGGCTGCACCTCATGAACTAATTACTACAATGTACACAAGGTGTCAGGGCAGAGCTGGGAAGCTAACAGGTTTGCAAAACCACAACAAGTTCTTTGTCGAAAGTATCCGCGAGCCGTCAAGCCGAGCCTAGCCACGCCTGATCGCCTGTCATCCGCATTGAACAGGATTGTGCTATGTTACCATGGTACTATTTCCATTAGGCACAGCCACACACACACACACACACACAGAGCCGACCCAGTCGAGGAGATGTAGCCATGTAGCCATCTGCCATGTAGCCATGTAGCTAGCTCTCCTGCTGTGTCTCCAAGTGGTGTCGTTCGCACGTTCCAAACGTCTGACACGTGTGAGTTCCGAATGGCCCCCAGTCAAGCCAAATCTAGGGGCCTCCAGTTCGGCTGTCCGCGGGAGTTAGATCCCGCAAAACTCTATTTCCCGTCGTCTTCCTGGCATGGAGCACTGATTCCTCACCAAGACGTGCCAATGAGCAGCACGTTGACTTTTATTCATCGCGAAAAGCCGGCTAGACATCTTACTAAATTATGTCCAACATCTTGTACGTTCGTTATTACGAGCTGGGAATTTGGCATTGGTCGGATGACCTTGTCTTAAAGTCTTCTCATTCACGAAGCAGCCAGTCATGTCTCAGTGTTTTCGAGGTAGGTTCTCTCATTCATCCTGGCCCATTCCGAAAGCCGATGGTTGGAGACAGGCCTCAAAGCTGCATACCCTAACAAATCGGCGCACCTAGAGCTCTGCTACGCCATTTCCCCCCATCCTGTATCTGATATGAGATGGCGTCACGGCGTTGCCATCCACACCATATCAACGACATAGTACACGTACTCTAGTTACCACTCCGGTCAATCCTGGACGAACAACGCACATGCTTCTAATACCGCAAGTGACTAATCAAACATTTGAGCATCAATCAACAGCTTCCAACCAATACCGGTACCAGTTTGTTGGCTGCCGACCATTATGCAAGACAGCTTCCATGGCGGGGGAGGGGTAGCTCCGTGCTAGTTACATGGCCTGAAGAAAAGTAACTTGTAGCTCAAAGGTTGTATTCCGAATTGTCTCGGTTTAGCCCGTCTGCCACCTACCCCAAACCGCTACAGATACCCGAGACTTTTGCGCTATTCAACTCCATGGCCAACTCCAGATCAGAATACCATCTCCAGAAGGTACATCTTTGTCTGCCCAACTGGTTGCACTGCATCGCTATGGAGAGCGGAGATCACGGACCATAGTATCCATACGCAATTGTGCAAAACCCTAGTTGGAGTGCCGACAGACGGCAAGTGTCTCGTTGAATCCACCAGTCATCGGTTCTACATCTACCTCGTGCTTTGTTAGCACGACCAGGCAGCCAGGCAAAGCCAGGGCTTCCAGTCGGGCATTTCTTCCCTGCGTCGGCGTTGCAAAAGAAATCCCGCATCTGTTACATTGGCCTGCGACTGCCCCAGCCATAGACCATCTGTTTCGATACCGGCTGGAACTCCGAGAGTTCCCGAAAGCATAGCAAACCTCCAGGAGGCACTGGACGATAGCTCCGCTTGGAAATTGTTGCTCTCTCTTCTGCTCATCGACGAATGTTGTTGAACGTCGAGATTCAACGAGTACCTAGGTGTCATGAGTCTAGTGACGTAGGTGTTTCGCATTGACAGAATCCCTTGAGCCTAAATCCTCTGGGAATCCGTACCACCCATAGCAAAGTTTCTGGACAGAACTTCGCCTCACTTGGAGCGAGCACAATAACATCATCTGAGCTGACTTGAAGTTCACCGGCCACGTCTCCGAATGAAAATAGCAGCTGGAATTGTCAACAGGAACGGGCCGTTTCATAGCCCCACAAGGCTTTGTTCAGTGGATCCTGCAATGCTCCTAGCTGGAGTGCATATGGCGCATAATCATCCTCCGTTGGTCTCCTGACCCTCTACAGGCAAACCCGACAAATATGGTAACCCAGGAAAAGATGGTAATACATGCTTACCATTTGCGGCTATGCCGTAGACCAGCCTCGAATGCCTTGCTTCTCCAATCCTAGCCGCTGCTTGCAGTCCCGAACTGCATACATATGCATGCAAACCTGATGCATCATTTTCTCCCCGTTCGCGCGGTGCTAATCTGATTACGCAGCTGGATCTAACATGTGGTGCCACGATGACCAACTGTGTGACTTGAGAGAAGTACCCATCGGTGGTCATTAGACAGTTTTTGTGCCCTCTATTTCTGGCAGCAACTGCCCTTAGATAGCTATGCGCTTTTCGTCGTGTCGCTGTGACCGTACCATCGTGGACTGTGAAACCTTCGTATTACCCTATCTGGCTCGTTCACTTGCGCCAGGTTTCAACTCTATGCTCCAAAGGTTGTCCTGGTTGGGGCGCCACCCCACGTCACGTCAAGTGTCGTGCATCCATCAACTCGTAATATGATAAGCGAGAGGTGCGACTTTCCGACTACCTCCTAGCGAAACAAAGCTCGCTGATATCAAGGACATCTCTCGTAGGTTGTCGGTCCTAGTTCCCATTAACTCACACTTTGGTGGGTTACTTTGGGCGCCAACGAGCCGGCCACACTACATTTGTGACAACACCGAGGCTTAGGCACTTTGCCAGAAGTCTGGCCTTCGAAGGCTGGGCATGTTCCTTCTGTGTACCCCACGAATGCACTTCTGGACACTAGGGGGGGGATCCTTATCTACTCAGAATAGTTTACCCGTATCCAAACATGCTACATTGCTCTTAGCGACCTCAATCTTGGAGCTGGTCATGTAGCAGACTAGCAGACCTTGAACTCCGGCTTCCTTAGTAGGTGGACATGCGACAGTCGTCATTGGCAGGGCATCTACCGATTCCGACATATGAAAGTAAGTGGCTAGATGGGCGAGACTTCCTGGACTCTATTCGACTTTGAACCGGCATCTGTCACGAAATAGCTCGTTTCGAACTATCGAATGTATGCAGGTGAGGCCAAAGCACATCTACCTATCAATACCACGCGTGGGGTAAGCTCGATAGGCTTTGATACCTAAGGTTTAAATTAACCGCCGACTCTCCATTCCGGTCTAGGCTTGGTTGGTGTTGAGGGAAATTTATACTTACATATACGATTACGCGTCCGTTGCACCTACAAGTAGGGCGGAAAACCCCCCCAACACCAAAGTGGTGTAGTGCTCCATGCCTTTTGGAATACCCCATTAGGAGCTGTGAATGAAGACCAACTCAAGCTGTGCCCATATCTCAGACGGATGATATTGCTGTTTGGAAGGAGGTTCACTTTCCCTACTGATCCGTCGGGCGTCCTTAGACCTCGTCAGCCATGTTATTGCGCAGTCATAGATGGCTGCATTTGCCCAGTCAGACAAGCCTCTGTATCAAGTGGCGCTTCATTCCTAGAAACTTGATCAAACTAGATACCAATTCGAGTCGATGGGCTTTGCGCGTGCTGGCCATGGAAGTTCAGAGACAATGGGAATATTGACCTTAATGCAAGACAAGGTTGGACAATCTCTCGGCGACATGAAAGTGCACGAGGGAAAAGTGCGAAATTTTATTTCATTTCAGCTCGAAGGGAGTTTTTTTCAGCCAGAAGCAATATATACATGAGGGGACGAGAATGACACCCATGAGTAGCAGACTTCCCAGCGACACATCGTGGCTTAATGAGGATGTCTCCATCCAAAGGGCATTGAATCATTCAGTATCCTCGTCGAAACCCTCAGTCATGGTGCTCATTCCGAACTCACTACCATCCACGTCCGCCGCTCCCGCGACGTGGCCACATTCAATTGTGTCCATTCTCAGGGCGAACTCATTCTGTAGTTTCTTGAGATAACTGCCCAGTGCAGCATCGTCCATGTCGCCACCCTCCATCTGCTTGAATGTCTCGTACAAGTTCAAAATGAGCTGCCTTCGATGTTTCAGCCTCTGGTGCCGAGAATTCTGCTTGTTCTGCTCCGTCTGGCGCTGTAGTGCAGTAGACACTGCTTCCGCAACGTGTATGAAAGTATCTGGAAACCCAACAACTCTCGCAAGGCTGATACCATAGTTCTCCTCCTTGACAAGACCTGAGCTAATCTTGTAGAGCATTGTCATCTTTGGTGCCTCTCCATCTTCGCCATGCGAGATGTCTGTGTCAAGGCGTAAGTTGAGCACGCCAGGCCGGCTGCCGAGGACTTTGGCTTGCGAGGTAGTTAGTCGCCGTCATATCCCAATGTGGTACGAGACTGTTCCATTCTTCATACTCACCCAACTTCTGGAAGTGCGTCGCAAACCAAGCCAAACAATTGCTTTGTATCAAAGCTTCAGATATTGCTAGGGCAATGGCAAGCCCGTCTCTGGTACTCGTTCCACGTCCCAACTCATCGACAATCACCAAACTTTTGCCGTTGACGTTTCTCAAAATGAACGCCATCTCTCTCATCTCAATCGAAAAAGTCGACAAGTTCGCCTCAATGCTGTCGTCTGTCGACATGCGCACAAACAGTTGGTGAATGACCGGGAAGTGAGCGTATTCAGCCGGCACAAAACAGCCGATCTGTGCCATAATCTGCAACAACGAAATCATTCGGATGTAAGTGCTCTTGCCGCTCATGTTACAGCCAGTGATGACTTGGAACCGGTGTTCTTCGCTAGCATAGACATCGTTAGGGACGAATCTGCCTTGCATCATCTGTTGCAATCGATAATCAGTCTGGTGACTCTAAAAGGGAGAGAAAGAGAGAGGAGAAGGGGTGAAGGGATCTGAAGACCGTCGTTACAATTTCATGAATAGGATGCCGAGCAGCTTTGAATGCCAATGTGTCACCGAACTCGGGTCTAGTATAGTCTCTTGACGTGATTGACTGACCGAATGCGGCGAGCATGTCGACAAGGGCGATTCCTTCGCAGACACGAAACAGGCCGGCAACTTGTCTACGAATAGCGTCAAGCAATTCATGTATGACTTTGTCGCTCAGCATGACTGTTTCATTGTGAGAGTCTGTGATGCGATTGTTCAGCTGAACAAGACCTAGTGTTTGACACTCTAAGTAGCCGTTTCTTTTGACTTGATTGATGATAATATCAGGCAAATTTCTGCCCTCGATGTCGCAATCGTTGATTCGCATATAGTACTTTCTATTATCGTCATACCTGACGTCGAAAGCCATCTCCAGGTCGCCTGTTCAAGAAGATTAGCATCGCATATACACAAGCTAGAAAGAGAGAGAGAGAGAGAGAGAGAGAGAGAGAGAGAGAGAGAGAGAGAGAGAGAGAGAGAGAGAGAGAGAGAGAGTACTATTGAGTTTGTTTATATGATCATGAACATCATCCACGCCCTCTTTATACGTTTGCCTAGCAACGTCAAGCATTCCATGTACTCCGGTCTATGTGGTGAGCGATTGTCAGCCCAATACCCGTCCAGGTCCTACAGCGTGAGGGCTCACCCTGACAGCATATGTTCTTTGGTGCCGGAGATCGATTGGTGATTGGACATACGACACATCCTCATTGATGACATTGGAGATCAGATTACCTATAGGCTCAATGACCTCAGGCCTGCAGACCTTGCGAATCCTCTGCAGCAAATCTGAGCGTGCAGAGCCGAGCGCGTCGTGCAAGGGAGAGATGGCTGCGACAAATGACTTGATCATCAGGACATGATTGATTGCTAACTCTGAGTCATATATTGATGTCTTCTGGGGTATAATGACGAGCTGAATGCAGTTAGAGAAGGGCGTTTTCATACTGAAAAAATATGCTCCCTGCCTTTGTCAACAATTTTTCTACGTCGGAAAAATCTTTGAGAGCTGCGTAGTCTTTTAGCATGGCTCATAGTTGAACATTGTGGAATGTGCTTACCGGTTCGAATCTCGTAGAACATGTCCTCCTTTATCGCAAGCTCATCTAGTGCATCAAATCGAGGGCTGAGAGTACGTTCAACTTGCGTCGAAGGCTGAAGGATGTTGCTGCGGAGCATTCTGGTTCCCATGGGGGTCAAAGTCTCGTTCAATATGCCAAAGAGGCAGTGTCTGGACTTCGTTTCTTGGATGTTTTGGATCAGCTCCAGTGAATGGATGGTTGATATATCTATCAACATGGTATTTTCTGATGGCTGGTATCTGATACGTAGTGAATGGGACATAACAGTTAGGTGGTAGACCAGCTCCATATATTTGATGACCTAGTCTTGTAAGCTGATAATCTAGCGCAGAGCCAAGAACTAGAACACGTACCGCAGCAAACGAACAAGTCGTGTAGAAGTTCCCTTGTATTGCGACTTTGATGGATTCAAGATCTTCGCGAAACGCCAAAGTGTGTATGAGTTCGAGACCAGCGGTTTCAGACCAGTACTTACGATCCAGGGGCTCGATATTTGTTCCCCGAAATTCCTCTTCAATGACTGAAAGGAGGTTGGACTTGGGGTTTGGTGGAAAAGTTGTATTCACCATCAATATGGTGATGGGGTCGAACACTTGAATTTTGTGTAGCGTTTTGACATAGAATTGAGAATCGCAAATCTGACAGAGAATTGCCTCATTGGTAGTTATGTTGACAAAGGCGAGTCCAACAGAAGGAGATACTCCACGAGCTTCACTTACAGCGCAAATAACCTGGTGCCCATCCGAGCCCCATATGGACGACGTCGCTCGGGACTTTCGTCCAGAGGCAGTGCTGGCAATTCCACGTTGTCCAGATGGATATGATGAACTTGTCACAGACTGGGATCCAAGTGACTGGCGAGCATGCTGACTAACAGAAGACTGCAGCCGACTACGAGATGCTCCGGGGTAAGGAGTGCCAAATGAAGTACGAGTCGTCGTGGCTGATGCTAATGAGGTAGGCAACCTACCAAGACCAGCAGAACGTGATGTACCGGGCCGCTGTGCGGGAAGAGGTGGCGGTGGCATCAACGAGCGGCCATGGTTCTGAGCCGTTGAGGATCGCGCTTGGGGATGGATTGGTGGGTTAGAGGCAGACATCTTAACGAACCTGGAATGTGCTAATGCTGACGGATACAGATCAATTAATCGGTGCACAAGTCATAGAGCTGAAAAAGGAAAAAGGCCGATAGACGGTCCTACGTTCCTGACGAAAACCAGGTGATCGTCTCTCCGTTTGGTGTAGAGACCGTCGAATTGCTTGGTAAAGGACTTGAATGGTTTGGAGGGGGAAACATATGGGCCTCGCCGTCCATTGGTCATGCCATGGCGTTTTATTGACACTCCGTCAAACATATACGACGTGGGCGTGTAGGCAATTGCATGTAGCGATGCAGGTAGACACTCAATGCTCTACTGGTAGTCTCTAGAAACCATGTTGTATGTCCAGGCGCCCGCGTAGACCAGGCAGACCAGATACAGGTGTATTCTTAGTGGACCCTGGCAGACGTGGTGGAGACGATGCAGCTTCGGACGGGAGGATTTTGGCGGGGCACCGACAATGCATTTTGGCAGTTTTCCAGCAGGGGCCTGGGGCACGGGCGAAGTACCCTTGCACAGCTTGGCCTACATTGTAGCCACCAGTGTACAGTAGAGAGACGGCAGATAAGCTAAGATAAGACCCTGGCCCGCCTAAATTTTTTGGAATCTCGAGAGCAGGAACGACTGCCCCGCTGCTGTGGTAAAATACCACCCGGAGGGAGAGGGCAAGAGACACAAGAGACACAAGCCAGGGACGTCAATCCCAGAACTTCGTCGCTACAAATCGTCGGCGCTCCACAAGAGTTACTTACAACCCTACGATGGCGACTATAGCACCTCCTCCTTCCAAAAGGCAGCGGCGCGAAGCTCTCGAGCGCACTCAACTTCAGGCCGACGTTACGCCCACACCGATCGAGACCGGCTCTTTCAAGGCTCGTTTCGTGGACAGCGACTCCAATCAGCTCGCCGAGGTCATCGAAATACCACTTGCTGATGCCAGCGAGAAGAATGTATCTCTTCTGTTGAACACTCTTCTTGGCCGCGACAGGGAGGACTTTACTCCTTACCGATTCCGTATACATGTTCCGTCATCAGACATTGTGATCGATACATATCCTACGCCACAAGAGTTCCTCCGTGTGCTTCGGTAACTTCTATCAGACCCTGTAATAGCGCATTGACTAATGCCATCACAGGAGCCATGGCATCACGAACCCTTTCGAGACTACCCTTACGCTTTCGGCAGAGCCGCAAGCCGTGTTCAAGGTTCAAGCTGTAACGCGAGTATCGCATCAAATACCAGGCCACGGAGAGGCTATCCTGACTGCTCAATTCTCGCCAAAGAGTAGCTCACGCCTGGCAACGGGGTCTGGAGATAACACAGCTCGTATATGGGACTGCGATACAGGGACACCCAAGTACACGTTGAGCGGTCACACTGGATGGGTCCTAGCCGTGTCGTGGAGTCCAGACGGTTCCAAGTTAGCGACAGGTAGTATGGACGTAAGCCGGCATTCTTTTTTGTTATCTCTTGTAGCCCGTTATGTGCACCTTATGTCTCTGCCCATCTCTCACGAGGGTGTCCTGGAACATCTTGGGAGTCAAAATTTAGGAGACCCGTTGAACACGAAATAACCTACCCCTGGAAGCAGTTGCTGACCCCCATTGAAACAGAAAACCGTTCGAATATGGGACCCAGAATCAGGCAAGGCTGTCGGCAAGCCCTTTTCGGGCCATGCTAAGTGGGTAACGAGTTTCGCCTGGGAGCCTTTTCATCAATGGAGAGATGGGACACCCAGATTAGCGAGCGCGTCGAAAGATGGCACTTGTAGAATATGGGTTGTCAACACCGGGCAAACCGAGCATGTATTGTCCGGACATAAAGGAAATGTGTCATGCGTACGGTGGGGTGGTAAGGGCTTGATCTACACGTCTTCCCATGACAAGACTGTCAAAGTCTGGTCGGCGATTGATGGGACACTGAAGCATACTTTGGCAGCACATGCTCACTGGGTTAACCACCTTGCTTTGTCTACTGAATTTGTTTTGAGGACAGCTTACTATGACCACACAAAAGATGTACCACAGACGGACGAAGCAAAACGAATCAAAGCCAAGGAACGCTTCGAAAAGGCTGCTTCAAAACAGGGCAAGATCGTAGAACGTCTAATCTCGGCCAGCGACGAGTATGTGCACATTTCTACTCACTTTCACACGTCTTATGAGGTAGATGACATTGCTGATGGGATAAACAGTTTCACGATGTTTTTGTGGGATCCCGAGGAAGGCACAAAGCCAATTGCAAGGTTACACGGCCATCAGAAGCAGGTCAATCGTGAGTGTCCTCTCAAGTTCCCTGTTGACTCAAGCTTGGGTTTGAATGAAAGTCATGGTCCTACGAATCAGATACGCTTGAAATCCGGTTCAGAAAGTCTGTACATAAGAGTAATTACTAACCCCAATTTTGTGTAGATGTCACATTCTCTCCGGATGGCACTTTGATTGCGAGTTCATCCTTCGACAACCACACCAAGATATGGAGTGCTCGGTAAGCCTCTCCAGTCGTGTCGGTGTTCTTTCTCCATGTGTAGCTAACGAAACTGTATAGTGATGGCAAGTTTATCAATACGCTCCGCGGCCATGTAGCTCCTGTCTACCAGTGTGCTTTCTCGGCAGACTCACGCTTGCTAGTCACGGCATCTAAGGACACCACCTTGAAAGTATGGTCTATGCAGACTTGCAAATTGGCCGTGGACCTGCCCGGTCATCAAGATGAGGTATATGCTGTGGACTGGAGCCCCGATGGGAAACGTTGTGGAAGCGCGGGAAAGGATAAGGCCGTTCGTATCTGGTGTAACTAACGAACTCCGTGCACTGTGAGAGTGGGCCACCTGGCTTGACGATTCGAACTTACGTCCTGCCTTATCCGAAGCTCGTTCCTGGGAGTTCCTGTGGGCTTCAATCATTGCCTTGCCACTGCAAGGTCTATACGTGATGTCTCTGAGGAGCTGTCAATGATTGATCCTACCAGCAATCTAGGCAGAAATCCGGGCGTCCTTCAAGCAGATATAGCAAAGAGGATCTATGAGTCTCCATTGAAATGAGCCTCCACTGCGTCATGGCAATATGGATCGGCGAAGAGTGCCATGACCTGTAGGTTAAACAGTTATTTATCTGCCTAAACAAGGCATATTTGTGACCATGGCTATGGCGGTACGCCCTAGCATTATAAGGAATGGAAACGGGGAGAAAGTCATGGACGTAGTATGGGAGGTCCTGACCTGCCAAGGATCCCATGAGCACGAACTCAGAACGAGAAAGGGGTTCAACCCTTCGATCACCCGGCTTTAGCATGGATTCGTCTGCACCATAGCGCAATCTTTGTTTGGGGATAAGATTCTAAGAAGCTGAGACTTTCGGACAGCACGTTTAGTGTAATCCTTCGAGTTCACCAGTGACATGCTATGGTGATTGAGTGTAGACCCGGGAGCGCTTTGCGGCTCGGGGGCCAATCGGACGAGGCGCAGAAGAGAGAGGGTATGATGTTACTATCGACGTCAGGCTAGAGCCAAAGAGAATCGGAATGCCAATTTGAGTCAATAGTCTTCTTGAGGAAGAATCCAGAAACACACGGGGATTCGCGAAGGATTTGACGAGGATCCTACAGCGGTTCCAGAACTGTGGATAATTCAGGGCTGAGCTGAGGAGCTTTCCATTGCGCTGGCTATTGGAGCGCTGTCATACAAGCTAGGAGCTCGAGCGAATGAAAGGCCACGGTGTATTGTTGAACATATGGCGTGCCTACCGGTAGAGATCCCAGTAGATATACCAGGAGCCGTTTGACAGTGGTACTGCCAGGCAAAAGTACATGTAATAAGCGCTCGGTGCTGCGGCCGCTCACCTTGCCATAATTGGATGATTAGGCTAGGGCCGGTTCTGAATGAAACTAGGATGCTGGACCGATGTGTCAATGAATGGGGACACTCGCACGAAGGAGACCGTCCGGCCAGTTGATACCACTCGGTTCAGGGCCTGTATGAATAGGCTTATTGATCCTATAAAACCTGGTAGCGAGCACATCCACTTGAAATTCTCGGGCTTGGCACCGAAATTGACTAAAACACGTGGAAGCCGCAAGGGTGATGTATCATGCTGCATGGTTCTTACGACGGGTGCATTGTTCATCTCATAAGTGGGCATGGGCTTTGCTGAAAATCGAAAACCGAAAACCGAGCTCAACCACACTACACCTCCACTGTGGTTTGACTCGTTTGCTCTCAACATAGCGTGGTATGCTACGTGTGTTGCTCGTTGTTGACGCAAACGAACTAGCGAGGTCTCTTGTCATTAATTCTGTAGCTAGACAGATCAACTCGAGAGGTCGGCGGGCGGTCCTGCTCACAAGTAGAGGGGAAGTGCGGCCCACGCTGGCATGGCAGGTTTACAGTATCTATCAGATTAACTAGATGTAGTTACAGCGCTTTTGCTTGTAGGGCTGAGACCTTGGGAGGGTCGGTCAAAGCTTCAATGCCGGCCACAATTCCAGGCGAATCACAAGCTGTCTGGGAAAGGACCTCGCATTGTCGGGTCCGCTCATTCGCCGCCAGTCCCGTGGTTCTGGCGCGCGAGAACCGACCCAGTTCGCAGAGTCCTTCCAGCTTCCAGCCGTTGGTTTCATGGGCGGCAGTGGGTAGCACCCAAGCGAGTGTGGATCTGCAAGCACAAGCACGGACTGCGCCATCACGTTGCCTGCATGGACGGCAGCTACCGACTTTATGTGCCAATCAGATCCCCTGATGCCGCTTTTCACAGCTATCGGGGCACAGGAAGGAGTATATCGATGCGGGGAAAGTCGGTGAGATGGAGCCAGATGGTCAGACACGCCTCGCATAGGGTCCTATCATAGCCCTATGAGGCAGTCTGGGAGCGCATGCTCGAGTCTTGGCTTGGTTTCGTCAGCAGCACCTAATCACTCGAGCAGAGCCTGGGGCCCTGGCCTCGACTAACCGCAAGCAGTTGCACCGCCGTCTGAAAGTCCCAATCCTTCGTTCGCCATTCGCTCGCATTGGCTCGCATTCTGTCCCACTGGTCTTGTGTAACCTGTGTAACCCGAAAAGCCGCGGCATGATTGGCAAGTCCCACACGAGCGCGCCTATTGCTCCCCGTGCAACTCAGTGTAACTCGACGTCAACTAGCTCGTGTAACTCTGACATTGGTGGCGCGGCAATCTGAACCTTTTGAGCATGGAGCCATGACACTCTCCGCCGTGGACTCCTTTTTTGCCGCTGCCTAACAAATCATCAAACTTAAAGGGACCGAATGAATCCGTCGAGCGCTCAAGAGAGAGAGAGGGGGAGAGAGAGAGAGGTTATCATATATTCGCCACCACAGCCAATTCTTTGCTGACTTGTTTGCTGTGCCGTTGTCCTGCTAGCTGACACTAGCTACGGCGCCTAATATACAAGCCAAGATGCCCCGGAAACAGACGGAACGGAAGAGGCGGGTGCATACTAGATCGCGCAATGGATGTGCGACATGTAAGGCCAAACACCTGCGCTGCGATGAGCAAAAGCCACTGTGGTACGTCGACCTCTTCTCAGCCAAAGATCATCGTGCCGGTCGCCTCAGTCCATCTAGGCTTCGCGGACTACCGACTCTCGGTTTGGCATCACAGCCAAGCTCCATCTACACGCTGACCAGCGAATAGTGGACGTTGTCTAGCAAGTGGGGGGAGCTGTGGATATACCGACAGAACTGCGAAGCACTCGCAGTCACCACATCCCAGTGATGGAACACTTACGCCAAAGATAGAGGACCTAGAGTTCTGGGATGAGGTTCTAGGCTATTCACATGTGCAAGAACATGTACCGCTGGGCTATCCCGGCGACGAACCTCCCGATTATAGCATCCTATTCAACATCTGTAAGGACGACTGTTTCTTTACATCGAACCAGGTCGAATTGCTTATGCGGTGTGATTGTAGTCGCGCGATACCGAAGTGTTGTTGATAGAGAAGTTGAATCGGACTCGCATGGCTTTCTGTAAGTCATTCTTGCCCAGCCTCGCCAGTCGTAACTAACATGAAGACAGAGTTGAGAAGGCCATGTCAAGTCCTGCACTACTCCATAGCGCGCTTCTCTTGTCGGCTTTAAGATGGACTTGGTATTCTGGCTCTAGCGAAAATATTCAAAAATCATGCTTGCAACATAAACTCGAGGCCGTCAAATTTGTCAACGAACGTGTGCAGGATCCTGCGACTGTGGCGACGCAGACCACGATTACCAGCGTTGCTGCTCTAGCCATGGCAGAGGTATGCAATGTCTCCTTTAGCGTATACGATATGAGCCAGTGTTGACGAAGATGAAGAGCGGTCTCGGTCGTCCGGAAACCGCACATACCCACTTGCATGGACTATCACAGATTTTGGTAAACCAAGCGCCACCACCGATTGGAGATGGAACGCTACTCCATGATTTAATCGTGTGGTCAGTGTTGCCCTCAAGACTTCACCGAGTACTTCATGCTGACGATATGACCGAATAAAGCACAACTCAAGGACTATGCCAAATAACCATGCGACACATCTTAGATATGACGCAATCTATAGATGGATGCGCAAACACGCTCACCCTCTTCATTGAGCCGGCAGTACAACGATTATCCGAGGAACCAATGAATTGGAACAAGACTGTGGGAGAGATTGTTTCAACCAAGGCATTCCACGAAAGGACAGACTACACGGTGCCTCGAACAGAAGCAGAAAGTAGAGCTCGGTTTCTACAATGCTGCCTCAAGGTCGCCACCATGCTGGGACCTGGCAATTTGGATTTCTTCATATTGAATTGGTTCATCGAGGCTTTGATCGATGAACTCGCAATCAGTGAGAGCGCCATGCTAAGGGACAGCTTCCCCAGGCATGCATGGCTATGGGCTGCTATGATGGCCAGGGTAGCAGCTACGAGCGCGCGACACTGCAACATCTCAGAGAGACAACAGGCTAACGAATGGAAGAAAATTACGAACAGGAAGATAAGACTTGTTACTAGGGCGGCGAAGCTGAAGACTTGGAACGAGGTCGAAATATCGCTTCGGTCGTGGGTCTGGCGGAATGATCTCCTCAATGCATTTGCCATGAGAGAAATTTGGGAAGAAGCGATGATCGATTGTGAAGAAGTCGCAAGTGACACTGTCGCTCCGTTGTTTCTGGATAAGCGTCTCTATGTTTCAGACGAGGATAGGAAACCCATCATCATCGAAGATAAAGCGTTCGACCAGTATACGAATAGTACGTGGATATTCTAATAGAGAAAGGCTACAGCCCACCTTGACCCAAGAGATAGAGTTACAGTGAAACTAAGTCGTGCATGGTTTGTTCAAACTAAGAATTCCATCGCAGGCAACAGAGTGCCTGTGCTTAATCATAAATCGAAGTGTGCTGGTCCGCAATTGAGTCTATGTACTACTCTTGAGGCAACGATGGATAGGACCGTTATCCGGGGCGGGGGGCTGCTATTCTATAGCTTTACAATGTCTATTCGTCGATGCGAGGATAAGATTAAGCGCCGAGTGTGTAGTTCAACCGTTGAGCCCGGGTCAGCCAGCACAGAAATAAGCGCCGCTACAGTTATTGGGTTTGTCAACTAGTACTCTAAGTTACCCTATAATCTGTGGCGGAATTGATGAGGTCATGGATTTTGCAGCCATTGATTAATATAAGAGTTTTCTATGTCCGTAGCTTCTCCCATGACAGCCTGTCGAACAGTTTTCGAAGGCCAACAAATGAGTTCAGTGATGTCCGCTACATACTGGATTATGTTTGGTGTCGACGATTCTGACAAAACCACGGTGCTGCGCATTGCCCACCCGAGCCCACTTCATCTCAGCTACCTTGTTGGAGTGCTAGGTTAGCATAGTATATCTAGCTCCGTAATCGTCCTCCCACCAACCAAACCCCTGACCTCGGACTTAAGTCAGCGCTAATAAGAAGCCATTGATGTCCGCAGTCATAAAAAAGAAAACCCCCAATTTTCAGTCCCTATATAATTTAAGTATCTGTTTCGATTAAAATTGTCACGGGCTGCCCCGTGAAAGGAGGTGGTCTGTGCGTTGGTTAATGGAGGGGTTTGGCGGGGCCGACGCGGCCTTAGGCCGCACGGGCCTGTACCCATATAAAACAGCTGGGAAGCTCCCAAAGCTTCCTCCTTCTTCGTCTGCTTTCTTAATCAAATTATCACCCATACATTCAGCCTTGATCCTGAGTAAAGCGTGATCCGTGACAAAAATACCCCTTTCTCTAAACTCCTCTCCCCCTCTACGAGACAGACAAGTCCTTCCGAAGAGGTCAGAATCAAGTTAAGCGATCATTACAAAGATGGTGGCAAGCTGGCAGCTTTGGCTCTCGCCCCGGCCGACTAGGCGCTCAAATACGGCAATACAGCCCAAGGTCCTGACCGCTGGTGACATCATACTTTATGAATTCCATATGGAGGATGATAGTCGGCGGACTGTCCAAGAGACGCACTATATGAACAAAAAGGCAGTTAGAGATGGGCTCTCGGGCCCTCCATTGTAAGTGGTTGGATACCTTCGTGGGCCTTCGTATTGGTAGACACTGACTTTTTAGGCATATACATTTGAAGCAAAAAGAGTTCTTCAAGGTTGAACAAGGGGTTCTAGGGGTCGTGAAGAATGGGAAAGAGTATGCACTCACTAAGGAGGATGCGCCGGTGTCGATCGAACCTGGAACCAGGTAGGGCCCAACGATTCTACATGAAATGTGGAGCTTGCTAATCATGTTTCTTAGACATAAGTTCTGGGCGCACGCATCGGGAAAGGAGGATGTAATCTTCAAAGTCTGGGTTGACCCGCAGGACATCAATCACGGATTTGACGAAAGCTTTGTGCGCAATTTCAGCAGTTACTGTGAGTATATTCTAAAGCGAAATTTCGACGTCCACAGCCTGTTATAACTCCACCTCCCAAGATTTTGGTGTTTCTACTCTTTTAGAAGGAGCATGAACTCTAAGCAATCCGCCAAGCATACACGAGGATCGAATTGCTAATCCCAGCCTCGTAGTGAGAGACTGTGAAAGGGACAAGATCCCCCCCTCTATCTTTCAGATTCTTTTGTACCTGTATCACAGCGATATTGTCCTGACACCACCGTTCTGGCTGCCTATTTGGCTGCTGGCTGGCCTCCATCATGTATTTGCATACTGGATCGGGGCCGTAATCCTAGGGTAAGTTCCAAAACTTAGCCGGATTAAACAGAGTTGGAGGACTAATGGGATATGTATAGTTATGAACCAAGCTATCCGGAGTATAGTACCGATGCCAAGAAGGCCTCATGAAGACTGATTCCTGTTTTAATTAGTCAAATCCTTGTTTCATATATCAAAAAGATCTGCAAAAGAGGTAACAAGAAAATGTGTACGTGGGAGAAAAGTAAAGGAAATAGAAACATAAGTTTATTAGACGTTCTACTGTTCCAGTTCGGTATATGCTCAGTCTTATTTCATAAACCTTTAGATGGTCTCTGAGGGTATTTGCATCCAACACAGCCAGCTATGCAGGATTTTTATATATTAAATTATAGAATCTAGAACTTCGTAGTGAACCCTGCCTGTGGCACGCTGGCCACTAAGCGGGACTGACGACAAAGGTCAATAATCCATATAAGGTATTTCAATAGGTGCGGATTTGTATCTAACTTATCCAGTTGGTTACAAATCCACGAAATTATTGAAAACTCTATATATATGTAAGCTATTATAAGACTGATCATAACTACATAGCCGGCTCCGACAACACCCTATCAGTCACATTGACAGGCCACTCCCACCATATTAAAAAACGAACGTATCGTCTTCTTTTTGTTTCCCTCCCTAGTGTGTAGCTTTTAATTGATGATGGCTATTGGTTTTTTTCTTCAATGTTGCGACTGCATGTATTCAGCCGAGTTGGAATACACGTAAGGGCATTAAGGTCTCAATTTTGCTCTGAATAGACGGAATCTACCAGGGTTACTGCGGTAGAGCCAAAAGTCGCCTCTTCTCTTGCAATGACTTAAGAGTGTTGTACTTTAATGTGTCCACAGTTTCTCCCTTTTGCATATAGCGACCAGTCTTCCGTGGTTGTTTCATATGGATAAAATGGATATTATAAGAGGTCAACAAGTAAAATGAAACACTACTTTAGAATGCAATATAATCATTTAAGCGTTTTCTCGAGATAATATAAAGTCTGCGTTATAATAGTACGATAAAAAGTATAGAACTACGTAAATTAGCACACGTAATAAGAGCTCCCATTTATGTATAAATTATAGAAAGTTGATCAATGTCCCGTACGACTTAGCAATGCATATATATGAAAGGTTAAAGTAATGATAAGGAAGGACTACGTTTAATACAATTTAATACGTAAAGGTTCGTATAATTATACACTGATAATTTGTGTAAGAATTAGACTTTGGAATTAGTTTAGGATAATTTATATATTTCTTTTTTGTGAGACTTGGCTAGTTGACCCGCGCTTTTTTCTTCTTATTTATATACGAGTTGCTTTATGCCTAAGCATACGTTTTTACGGCCTTTGTAGAAGATACTTGTCTCTCCGAGTATCTGTATATTATATTCAATTTCTCATCAGCTGAAATGAGCTTAATAACCCTATTAGTATTTATTACAGTAAGCTGACTAGCAGACCTCACCTTTTAAACTGCTATGTGTAACAGTCACTTTCCTTTAGGTAGAAAATACAAGCTTTTACGGCTGGAAATATTTAGTCCAAGATTGTAGCAATTACTAATTCGTTAGACTTTACTGCGCGCTTTAGGAATCGACTGCTAGACCTCCCGTACCGTAATAATATTAAAAGACATCGTGCTTAAATTAACCTTTTCCGCGGTTTATTCATTTAATAAGCTGTTATTATTTATAAATCACTCGTAACGGGAGATTACGCATCGTGTAACTCTGTTAATATAAAACTCTTATTAAAGCGTTTAAATAAGATAATTTTTTTTTTTTCGTATAATATAAAACTTGTTTTTTTATAAATTAAAATTTAAAGCCTAAATTAAATAATTACCGATCCTTATTTAATAATTTATTATAATAAAAATTATAATATAAATATAAAGTTCGTAATAATTATAATAAAAATGAAGAAGTTACGTTTTCTAAACCTATATATACTTACACCCTTTTAGTTTTAGCAGTGCTTAGCATATCCTTTATCTTTCTTATTCTGATTTTATAGCATTTGCTTGCAAGATTGCCCTACATGTCTGTGTATATGCAACGCTAAATCACTTCCAGGACAGAACCCAATTCGTAGGGTTCGTATAGACTCGCAGCATTCTAGAATTAGTAAGTTTTCAGCACTTCAAATATCGCTTCAAATGCCCAAACGGAGATTTTCTTCTAGAACAGCAGCATTTAAGCTTTATTGCTATATGCAAGAACATGCCTTGCCACCATTATCACACCTTGAACCCATACAAAAGGCAAGAGCTCATGTGCTGGGGTGTGCACTTGATGTAAAGAAGTATAAGAAGGGAAGAGAGAGCTGTCCACAGAGTGCTGTCTGGATATAGCAGGATTTCGGACTCAAGGCTCTCATACCCTAGGCAGCCTCTGTAACGATGCTCCAGGCTGTCATATGCACGCCACCCATGTTCCATCCGTGACACCATTGGCCTATTGAGAGGTAGATTCCGTAAGAAAAGCGAAGCTCGTTTGTCGTTAAGGGTTTGGAGGTGTGATTTGTGTTTCAACCAGACCATATCTAGTTATAGTTGCACTTAAAATGACTTTAAATCGTTGTAAAAAAAAAAAAAAACCACCAAGCGCCGCCGAAATAGCCACAATGACTTTGTATAGTCAGAATGGTGTTCGTTCCGTCTTGTCACGTTTTCGATGGCACATTCCTCACATGGTATACTCATACGCAGTGTAATAACGTATAGAACCACACGCCGTTGTCCGGATCGGATTGGGAGAGCTATAATAGTTCGACTAAGGACCCACTTTACGCCCGCGAACCACGGAAACCACCGGGATCAGACTGACAACAGGACCGGTATCAATCTCGGACACGGATGCATACGATTGGTTTCTGGGTAGGATGCGGCTTGAGTGTAGAGGGGGCGCATGATTACTTGTCAGCCCCTCAAAGAAGCTCGCGTCTTTCGGAGGACACGTAGGATGCTACTCATGGTCCAAGCCCAATTCTAGCGCCTTCACGCATTTGTTGGCTCCAAATAATTTCTCTTGATCCCGTCTTACAGCGAAGCTACTATAATGGCTAGTCACCCGG
This sequence comes from Seiridium unicorne, assembly GCA_039778275.1. Lineage (NCBI taxonomy): Eukaryota > Fungi > Ascomycota > Sordariomycetes > Amphisphaeriales > Sporocadaceae > Seiridium > Seiridium unicorne. The sequence goes on from JARVKF010000418.1 coordinate 701,171, forward strand.
CCAGGCTAGTTTTGAATGGTGGACGATGATCATCGCCATATATATAAGTCTACTCGCTGATCTCCATTGTTGGCACTTCATTAGTCAATTAATTGGAGAGTTGTCAGCTATAACGAGAAGTGATAAACTCGGTAAAAGGCTTTCCGTTCCGCGAGCGGCTGAAGTTGATGCTGATCTTCACCTTTCCCGGGGGTGCATCTGCATGCACTGACCCCGCTCTCCGGACAACGGCAGGGATGCGGAATTTGTAGCTGCAGCCGGAAGAGCTTTGGTGCATCACGTTTTGCGATGATCCTTTGAATTCCGAATGCAACTCCGAGCGCAACAATAATGAATGTGTTGTGGCCTAACAGAGGTCGAATCATGTATCATGCGGGATCTGTGCATAGAATAGGCAATGAACAATACTTTCTCCCACCTTGAACTCCGATTATGTCGAGTAACCTGACTCTGGGGATAAGGTAGTTGAAGAGTGTGGTCGAATCGCTTCAGCCGGTAGACAGAAGCGTATAGCAGGAATGGAGGATTATGTATTACAAAAGTGAAATATTTTATAGTACCCAGGTGATCAATATCCACGAATTTTATCTTCACCGAGAACATCACGGACTGAGCCATTGTGAGAGTAGCGGAAAACCAAGCATCTGCATCTGTCGTACCTATCTTGCCGGATTCGTCACCGCTCGCTCGATTATAGGCTACATACAAAGATGCAGCATACTATCGTCATGACATGACTTTCCTGAGGCCTTGTGGTCGAAATTGGAGCAGGGTGGATCCTTGTCCTCGGCGAGCGGTGGACCAAGAGATTAATGTCTCACATCCCTGCATATTACAAACTCGCAATGCCCGCCAACGGTTTGTGGGCCTTTTCGACGCCAACAAAGTATCCGGACTATTCCCACTGGAGCGGTACTTCATGAACTAAATTACGGTGATTCGTCTGCTGAACCTACCTACACCATCAGTCTCTAAGCTTTCCGTCGCCATTGGGTCGTAGGCGTCAGCTGTTTTAAACGGGTCAGCCATCTCGCGTGTCCTCGGGGAACACAAGGCTAGCTAGTACCTGTCAGCTCGACAGCTGTCACAGATGACAATTTCCCCATGAAGTTCAAAGTATAGAGAACTGAGGACCGACACAATCAAGTTTCACCGGATCCTGATGTGATTGCATATGTGACTATGCCGTGCATAAGCGACAAAGGATGAGGCATTTTGGTTAATATGGGACGTTCAAAATCCTGTGTCGACTATATAGTAACATACGTATGTAGACAAATGCAGCCTCATTGCAACAAGTCCCACCCCAAGAGGTCCGAACACGTGCTATACCAACTTTATTTTACTCATTTGTTTCAGTATGATCCACGTAGCTGCTCAAGCGTCAAACATTGCAGTAGTTACCTCATATATTACGGAGTTCGAATCTCAATCAAGCGCCTCTCTCGTAACTCATGCATGCCGGTGGTCAAATCCTGCGAGCATGCAGAGAGCTCGGTCCGTCCGGTGGAACATCATATATCTCGGACTGACAATTTCGACTGTGCATCCAGCGCTGGCACCTCCGTATAGCGGATTTCCTCAATATTAGCCCCAGGTCAGTATGCCTGAATGGGGTACTGCAAGCGGAGACGCAGCAACGTCATTGTTCTAATGCGCGGATTCTAATTGATATCATACAGTTTGTATGCGTCGAACGATACCATATAATCCACCATCACGGCTACACTCTTTTGATTTTGCGTCCGGAACCAATGCCCAAACGCTAACCAAAAAAAGATCATTCTTCCGAAGGGTTTGACCTCGTTCTATATATTCTGCTGCTTTCCATTTAGTTCACTCTCTTATGTCGATCCTACTCTTCTGGATGGGCCTGATGGTCTAGTCCCTCAAGTGGGCGGCCGCATTGTTGATCCTGATCTTGCAATTTAGTGCGTCTGCATTGACTTCATTGGCCACCATGTACATATGTCATCTTATGGCAGTCAGTATTTGAGGTGCATGGGGAATATACATGCCTATCGGGTTTCCGTTTCAGGTTACTCGTACTAAACACCAGCCCCGCTGATCTGCGCAACTGCCGATGAAAATACTTTAGACTGTTATGCTTGCTCTTTTACGTCAATCTGCCTGTCTACTTTGAGTTCTTAGCTTCTTGATGCCCTACACGCACGAGATCGTGGAACCGAGGAAAGAGCCGAAATACATAGTGCGGCATAAGCATGTATCTTGTAGATAATGCAGGCAAGAGCTTGTCACTCTAAATGTTTGCGTCGAACTCTGACCACCATCATTTAGGTACTCGTATGGTACACATGGAGACTGAAGCCCATGGCCTAGGCTCAGGATGCAGCAGCCCTTTACTACCTGCATCCTTAGATGGAGTCCTTCTTGTCATCCCCGCGATCTGCACTGCCTCGTCCTATCGGTAAGACCATGCCTTGACGCTCCGAGGGTTTCCCGGTGGCTCCTGCATTGAAGGCGTTCGACATGACTCCTCCGGTTTCAAAATAGAACGTGTCGCACACTCCCAGGATAAGAGTAAGCCATATGATTCTCTGTCCCCCGTCGAGTCGAACCCTTGGTAGTTATATTTTACGATTGGGACTGGAAACTATACAAATCCATCCACCGACAAAGCACTGCCTACACATCGCTCGATATAGCAACCGTTGTTGGCTTCCAGACTGATTGCGATGCAACACACAAAATGGTCTGCCCGAGTCCATGAACGGTGGCTCTCCCCTGTGGGTGTGCGTCTATATCTCGTCGACTTTGTCCTATGACCCCGTCTCCGACCATCACGACACATCACTGAAGACTTTGGATACAAGATTATCTATCGCCCGTTACATGTCGCCATCAACCCCCCTTCTTTGTCAAAAGACTGACGGAGAAGAGGTTATGGATATCGACCTAACCGTCTTGAAACAAAGGCCCACGGAGATGATATGTCGTATGTCTGGGATTGTGCAATCTCGGGCTACTCAAAGACGTACTGACTATTAGGGCTCACGAGAATTTCGTACCAGCCTTGATTCATGTGACACCGGTCCTGAACTTCGATAAGGTGCTAGGATTATTCCCCGACTAAGGTTATTGGCGTATGAAAGAAGCTATGTCTCCTTCGCCTCTGCCCTCGTGCTATTATCAGCACCTGTGGCGGTGTTGAAATGCTCTGGTTTACCGAGGACAGTCTCACAAACCGTTGGGACTTTCACACACTCATCGACCGAAGATTCATTTGCAACGCTATAACATCCCAGCTGTGCGAGTCATTAGACGAGCATGATATTAGTTATGGGACCGAAGCGGTTGGTGCAAGAAGTTCGTCCGCCTCAAGATACATTGGCTGCTTCTCGGTATACCACTGCTAGCCTACAGCCACTTCTCTCGATTGTCGCCCAGCATGCCAGACTGACCTGCTCTTTATACCCATGAGAGTACTACTTTGTGGAACGCTCTGTACATTGAAGGGGCCTTTGCGACAGTGGTAAAAAGGGGCTAGGTGACGCAGAAGCGCTGTTCCTCAGTAGGGTCACCTACTGTATGCTATGGCCAGAGCAGCACCGGCACCAAGGCAGATCCCACCCGGAAATGTTTGAGCATTCTCGAAGTGGGAATCGCTGATCCAAGCTGCCTGTTGGCCGAAACAGAAGCATGTCTCCAACTCCACAATGCACGGAGGAGCAACATAGCTGCACTAGTCAGCGAATCGATTCGTGAGTTTCCCCGAACATGTCATCACAAGCTCTTTAACATTAACGCAAATGGAAGATGGTGTTAACTTACTGCGCTTTGGTTGCCTTCACCAAAGACTATTGCATCCAGTACCAGTCTGAGAGTGAACTTTTCGAAATTAGCGATCTGACCGACGACGATTAGGTCTTTATGACCAACAGTACGTGTGCAAGAGTATTACAAACGCTGAAAATCGACCCGACGGGTATATCGAGAAAAAGCAGTACGAAACCTCTATTTGTCGCTAGAATACGGAAAACAACCGTGATCTAACCGTATTTTAGGCCCTGGACCTCCTCAATCGGATACCAAACTCCCCTATACCTCACTGTCTGAGAGAGAGTTGAAGCGATGATATCCATATAGTGCCAAGCATCTAAGCACAAACTCTGACCATACTCAACCAGAGTAAGCTGAGATCGTGTAAGAGCAGTCATCAGTGCCAACAACTCTTTAGCTAATTTGTGGCATATACCTTTAGTATATACACCATTGCGAACATGAGCAAGCTGCGCAGGGGCAATGATGGAACTATCGTTGTCCATAAATACAAGAATGTTCCATCATGATCACAGTATCTTGACCTGGCTAGATGGGTGGTGGCACGGAGATGGATTCAGTGCCCCATTTGTCAGCCCCAAGAACTGTTTATCTCAATAAAACTAAACATGGCCTGCAGCATCAGAAACTCCGAACGCTTTCCGACTTTAGGCTTCAGATTATTAGATCAAGGTTCTCAACTGTGGGTTGCATCGGATTCCACTTCAATTACTGAGTTAAAACCTCGTGTAATTGGGACTTCCTGGATGTGACCAAGAAGAAACGAGCTGCAACAGGAAAGAAAAAAGAAAAACAGTTACAAATCGCAGTTGATTAAAGGTTCAAAGTACAAGTATCCTGACTAATTGGAAGTGGCAGACATGTAATGAGTACAACAATGGAAGCATTATGGAGGATGTCTCCAAAAAGAATGAACTCAGCTCATACTGAAGCTTGGTTCGCACGACAGCAGGCACTGAGTTAAAATTTAGGAAATGGTGTGTATCATCAAGTCATCGAGTGAGTGTTAAAATCCAAGAATATAATACAAGCGAGCTAATATTTACACAAATAGGCCCAAGAAGACTTCAATGGCGACCTAGCCTTGCAAAAATGATCAAGTCACACATCGAAACAGGTCTCGCGCCGCGCTCCACGCAAAGGAGCAGAACGATTGGATCTGAAGTTAAAGCAAATGATCAAGGTCCACGGTCCTTCCTAGAATCTTTAAGAAGAGAGCTACAAACCTCGTCGTGAGCAAGCTTATTAATAGCTCTACAGATCCGGGTCGCCAACATCACTGCTATTGATCTCTAATGGGAGGACGCTAGGTCTTCGGAATGAATGCCAAATTTTGGCAGCTTCGCGGAGCCGAAACCATACAAGTCATGGACGGAACTGGTGTAGTTGATGTCAAAAGGTACGATGGCAGTATTCAGAGAGAACTCGGATGACACTAAAGACCACATGTTGGTCGTGCACAGGAAAGAAACGAATTTCTTTTGGTTGTGGCATCATGGCTGCTAAAGGTTCAAGGGGGACTCTCAGTTACAAGAACTGTCCAAGCATGGTAAAGCATAATAACATCGTCTGTGGAAACAGAGAGAAAGACCCTCTTACTCTCTACTATGCTAATCTATTACCAGCTCTTGAAGCATCACCACGTTGCTTCAATGCACAAACTTTTCGAAGCATTGTGAGGAAGCTAGTGCGGAAGCATCAAAGTTCCCTTCTCCGCAGGACCCGGATGGGCTTCATGCCAGAGTTGCAATGCCAGGTCCACTGATCATGTCGGTTGCCGCTGGCCAATTTCACTGGAGCTTCTCCTGCTCCTGCACCTCTGCGTCCCACCGGTGGCATGACTCATAGGTTCGTATTAAAGGTTTGCCCCCCGGTCGATATCGAAGCCAACCCCTTGGGTGGATGTAGGGCACTACACTCACCCTAGGTGGTATGGCTCTATGTTAATGTACTGATATGTACCGACGACACAACGACGGGTTAAATAAATGTCTGCTGACTGCGAACCTCGTTAGTGCTGCATGGAAGGTTGCTGTGCGTGTTGCAGCTCATGTACTTCGACTTGGATATAGTCCCAAACAGGTATGCTGAACGACCGAGATGAAGACGCAGACACTACATATACTGACGTGCTTACAGCGCATTAGTTTCGTGTCGGCCACTTTACGGTTTTTTTCTCTGAAAAGGGTACGAGATACTCCCCATTGGGGCGGGAAATTGCAGTAAGCCATTCGGATGATCAGAGGTCACATTGCTGCAGCTTACGCTCTCTCCTGTATCGGCAATGCAGAGTATGACGTCCCGCTACTACGCTCCTACCCATTTGAGAAAAAGGCTTTCTATGGATTTGGACACGTCATGCAATATACTTGGCAGAGCTGAGGGTTTGCAGGACAAATGACCATAATAGGAGAAGCTTGATAGGCAACGGAAGAATCCAGCGGAGTGCCTGGCCGAGACCACGGGCTCTGGGTTTTGATCTGATCTGTCAAAATTTCCCCACAATACGACGAGGGAGATCTACTATAGATCCCTGGCCCCCTTTTGCCAGGGGCCGTTTTCGGCTCAAGTGTATACGTAGCGCCACAGCGCGTAGCAGGGAAACAGCTGTGGCCTGCAGCAACGACAGGCATCAAAAGGAAGGGAGCCATGGCATTGTGCAGGTGGCAGGCTGACATGAATCTATTGCATTTGGATGCCACAAGAGGGGGGTGAAAATCCGTTGGCAGCGGATGGCGCGCTCGCTAAAGTGGGTAGAGTGCTCGGCATGCAGCCCTCGAAAGGAAGAAGAAGGTTTTTTGGTTTTTTTTTTCTTTTCAGCTTACCAGCTCAGGTGCTGAGCTTCGCCCAAATTGGTTCGCCCTGGCTGCAGCCTGGGAAGTTTCAGCCGCCCCGAGCTGCGGTTTCTCCGCCCAAAGTGGATTGAGCGCGGGCGATCGATTCCATATTGGGCCTGAGCTCGAGATCTGCAGCATGCATTGGCTTATACACACAGTCGTGTCTTCAGAAGAGCTGGCCGTTTGACAGCAGACCCCATTTCCTGGGGGGCCAACAGCATGCAGAACATGGTGCCCGCGGTAACCTGCATCAAGAAATTGTGTGTGGGCTTGTCTGCAAGGGGATGGAGTATGTGGCCCCGGCGGCAAAACCAGTGGACAGAGTACGACCGGGGTTGGGAACTGCTTCCTCTCGATGGAGATGTGTCAGTTGACGCAAGCCACGGCATCCTAACCGTGCGGGCTCAGTCGAGCAGCCTCGATGTCAAAGAGGGAAGTGAGGATAACGAGATCGAGAAGGGAGAACCGAGCAAAATAGCACTGATGGGAAGTCGTAGTCAACCGAGTATTCACCTCTCCCAGTGGCGTCCGGATCACGCTGGGAGTCCAGGCCCTGAGGTCAGGATTCTATCCGGGACGGGCTGCCGAGACTAGGCCTGCCGCCCCATGACGTCTATGGCAACGATCAACATTGCATCTGAGCCAAGTGTTTAAGTTCCCAGGGACTGAAAAGTGCCAGGAGGTAGGATACCAATCCGACTCAGAAAGGCGCGACTAACGCACCGGCCTGCTTTGACCATGGCAAGGGGATGCTGAATGGGTATGCAATTTCAGATTTGGCTTGCCGATTCTGCAAACTCGAGGATGTAATCGTCAATTGTGCGACGGTGCATATGGCACCCAAGGGGTATAAGATGTTGATCAATTCCAGCGTTCTGGCATGGGCCAGAAGTGGAGCCTTTTCAATTCATTATACTCTGCTGCTGTGTTCGAAGCATTCTTCATTTCACTTTCGTGGGCCAAACAGTACCCGTTAAGTCGAAAGGGAAGAAGTCAGATCTTAGGTAATCACGCCGAATTCACAGGATGAAGAGTCGAAAGGCCATCACCAACACACAACGCCGTGCACTGCGGAAGTGGTTCTTTGACTCTACGACCAAGAACGGTACCAAAACACATGCCGACGCCTCGGTCTGGTGGGAAAAGAAGTACGGCTACTACCTCAACTCGAGTACCGTAAGCGAGATCCTCAGCTACAAGTACGACCCGTTGGACGATGTCTCCGCAGACCCGGCATACTGCCAGATCGACACGCGCAAGAGGCAGCGGCCGCCAAAGTGGGAGACGCTAGAGGAGGAACTGATCAAATGGGCGTTCTGGCACGAATGCGTGGCAGGCAACGGGCCCGTTACAGGCGCCATGCTCAAGGACCGCGGCACCGAGCTCTGGAACACGCTCGAGTGCCACCGGGGCTTGCCCATGCCTAAATGGAGCGAGGGGTGGCAGTGCCGGTTCAGGTCTCGCTACGCACACCGCAAGGAGAAGATGGTCGACGAGCTGGCGCGGAACAGCAGCTGCAACAGCAGCAATAGCGAGAGCGGCGATTACGGGAGCCCGGATCCTTACGAAATTGGCCACTACCATTGGTAGCTTGGGAGGGGCCGGGGGAGAAGACGTGCGTGCGCGTATCAACGATTCGGAAAAACAAGCGGTCTTTGGTGGCGCTGATGTGCAGGTTTGAGTGGGTGAAGATTGGCCGGATATGTATGCATCCGTTGGGTCTTGATTGTCGGAACATTTGCCCATTGTTGGCGCCATGGAGTTTAGTGGATACCAAATACGGATAGGGTCTTTGCTTCTGGGATATAGCCATTGATTGAGCCGGTTGGCTGCATCTTCTGCTTCTGGCTGTTCTCCTGTTTTTTGTTTTTACTTTTATTTGTTCTCCCTCCTCCCTGATCCCACCTCCCGAAAGAGACCCCTGCTGGCGCCCGCCCTCTGGTTGTGGGCGTCTCTTCGAGTTCGCAAATCCTGCCAATCTCGATCAGGGAAAACACGTGGCGGAGAGAGCCTGTATGTGCAGGGACAGGGTGCTTCTCTATTGGGGTAGTAATTGGTATACCTGGGTTCAGCCACTCGACTGGACGCTGCCGCTAGTTCCTGGAGTCTCTAGCTCAATATAATCAAGTAAAACGTGCATAGGTGGAAGACTAGATTCCGCGCCCGCTTGCAACTTGTTTTCTAGGTCTAGTGCAAGTGTAAAAAAAGAAGCAAAGCGGGGACATGCATGTCAATGTCAATCTGCAAGGCTGACCGGCGCCCCCGCCGCTGGCCGGCACCTGTGCGTTTCCGTGATAGTCTGCCGCTTCGTTTGCTTGGTTTGCTTGGCACGCCGGGCCAATCACGCCCGTTGCTGGCCACGGGAAGACATAGCCGTCAGTTATTAATTGCAACCATCCACAATGGTGCCATACTAATCGACAAAAATAACGACGGCTTGCTCGGCCGAGCAGAGACAGAATGCACCGGCTGACGTCCTACTTGAAGCAGCCGTAATAGTTAGCGATGGAACCGCTCATCTCGAACTCCGTGAGGGTCCACATCCTTGCCGATCGCCGACCAGCGGTCCCACTTGGATGTAGTATGAAGCGCCATCGTGGTTCCTCGATGAGGAATCTAGGAGTAACCGAAATGATAGCCCTATGAGTTATGTGTTTCTAGATCGCTCTTGACATAATAACCTTCCGGATTAGGAAGGGTTCTCCTCATGGGTATTGCCAAAACAATATCAGATCCTCTGTCGTCAGCGATAGGAGCTTAGCCTTGGAGTAACAAGCAATGCACTATAACGACCAGTACACTGCACGCATACCTTTCCCCAGTCCTCTCGTTCCTGGGTTCGTGATTGCCGATATTGGGAAATTTTACTGCATGGAGTGGGAATGTACAGTATAGCAGAGTAAGGCCTTGATCAATTGAGATCGCCGCGAGGACTTACCCGAATAGTTCGTACATCGGCATGACGCAGGGGGGTTGATCGTGGCACCGGAAAATTCGACAAAAATCTTTGCAATGCGTTCGGCTAGCCTCCATCGAGCCTTCCGTATTCTCAGGCCAACCAGCGGAGTCGAAGCCCCACGGTGGTGCAGCTGACGGTCGTGGAACCTGTATTTTTGAGACAATCACCAGTATGTCGAGCATGCACACTTGGATGCAACATCCATCATTATGGTAGGGCCAGCCTAGAGGGCCGCCTGGAGGACCCCGATCGTTGGTACTTGCTTGGCCAGAATCGTCGCATACATGCCGCATGGCGGGGCGCGTAAACGAGCTCAAGTCGTTCTGCGTACAACCCGACCTCGCCATGAGCCTTGAAAACTCGTACTTCCTCGATCGCATGGTTGATATTACGACCGGGCCAAGGTGCCGCCGTCGGCAGTTGCTTTGTGGAGTGATTGAGCCAAGCCGACATCCCCGAGACCAATTTTCCGGAAGTGAGAATGGGCAAGGTTGGAAACATGTCCAACACAGACCCATGATGTCAGCTATACTCACGCTTCACCACAAGTTACGAGCACACCAACTGAAAAGATTGCGCAAACACGTGCTTTCAAGGGTCGTTGTAGCCGCAGGTACGCTAATTTCTCTCTCGATCGTCGGGATTTCCAATACAGTTCCTCGCGGTGCCGCCCTCCGCACTGGGCCTCAGACTGGAACCTCCTACTGTATGAGCTGGAGTAGGATATAGGAGGCGTGGTCGGGTGATGTCGGTGATCCAATCAACCTACTCGTACATATTCGTGTGATCCTGCGCTAGAGAAGCAAGCAAAAAGGCTCGCCCGGACTTGACGGTTGCTGAGTTGAAATCATACGATGGGACGTCACCATAATAGCTTCAAAGGAAAGAGACCAGGTTTAAATGGTGTTGAGGCTCCGGCATGAAGAGCAGATGTGGCAGAGCCGCGTGATGCGGCCGCCAGGTCTCGAACATGCTGTGTCGGCCGCTCGCAGACCACACGGCGCTGTGCACAGCAGAACGCTCGCCATGCAGGTCTCAGACTCGTCCAGATGCCTGATGCCTGCCCAAGGATGCGCTTGTGCGCGTCACGCGTCGGAGAGGAACTTCAGTGCATGCGCCTCTTGGACGGCAGAAGAAGTTATGAAGTCAGCATAAGGTTTTAGTTCCAGAAGGCGCCTCACACGCTCAGCCGCGCGTCGGAGAATATAGGTGGGTAGTGGTGTAGCCACCAACGGCGATTATGGAGGGATGAACCATGCCGCTTGTCAGCCCTAATTAAGTGATGGCTGCTGGCTACGTACTTCTTTTCTTGGTCGACGGCGCGGTCCGCGGCGCCGGTCAGTGCAAAAGGCGCTTATGTTTGGCGGTCAACAATGGACACTCGAGGAAACTGAAATGAAATTTCCGATTGATCACGCTAGATGCCCGACCTCTTGCAAATAATGTACCCATCCACTTCTCCGCCCTGCCCCACGACAAGTTCTCCACCGTTCAGGGGCATCGTATGTACATACGTACATGTACATACGCATGTGGTCCGGTCAACTGGTGCACTGCTTCGGTAGTACGGATGTGCGTGACGACATGCTCCACCTGTTCCCGACAGCCGGGCAGCCAATGAGAGAGCAAGCACGCATGGTAGCGGGCGATCACATCGCAGTGTGTCCGGTCAAGGATGCAACACGTGTCTGCCAGCAGGGAATGAACGACGGAGAGGACGGAGAGGACGGAGAGGACGGAGAAGGAAAAGAAACGTTGGGTAAGTGATGGCTGCCACGACAGCGACCGAGAATGCGACCCCCAACATGACCGGCACACCGGCAGACCGACATTCGGCCAACACCTCAATTTCGTCCGATCGCCTCAGCTTCCCTTAGTCCTTGTTCTGCGGCACATGCATGGGCGACTCGTACAGGGATCTGAAAGCTGAGGGACGCGTGAGAAGATCACGTGGATTACCCTGTTCGATGACCTTGCCACTGTCAAGCACTAGAACCCTGTCGAAGTCCGCAATCGTGTCTAGACGGTGAGCAACTGACAACACAGTCGCATGCTCGAACTTGTCCTTCACAATCGACATCATGAGCTCCTCCGATTGGGCATCGAGACTAGAAGCAAATATTCGTTAGCAATCCGTTCTTGCCAATTGAACGGCGACAAGCATTGGGCACGTACCTGCTTGAAGCTTCATCCATGACTACGATTTTGGAATGGTTTAACAAGGCCCTGGCCAGGCTAAATAACTGCTGTTGGCCCTTTGAAAAGAGTTCGTCGTTGACCTGGGCATCAAGGCCACCTTTCGCCTCAATGACATCCCAAAGCTTCACAGCGCGTAATGCCTGAACGATGCTCTCATCTGACGACAGACGATGCGGGTCGCTGTTCAGACGGACAGTTCCAGAAAGAAATACGGGATCCTGGGGTACGGCCGTGAGTCTCTCTCGCAGCGTCTCGCGAGGAATGCGGGAGATGTTGTGGCCGTCAATCGTTATTGAGCCCTTGAAGTTGATAAGGTGAAGCAGGGCCAGAAGTAACGAGCTTTTTCCGCTGAAATAACGAAGTCAGTGGTACCGTATCTCTCTGCATGGGGTTTGCTGAACCTACCTCCCGCTGCGACCGCATATACCTATCTTCTCTCCATGATTGATACGCAGCGAAATACCCGAGAGTGCCGTCTGATCGTCGCCGTCTTTATATGATGCTGTGACATCCTCGAATATCATTGCTCCGGATGCTGGCCAGGACGCCGAAGGATGTTGATCCTCATCTGCCATATCCTCTTCTGGGGTTGACTCTTCATATCGTTTCACGCGTGCGACAGCCCCTATCGATGTTTCGAGCATTGTCCAGCTCGTGATAGCCGACTTGAGTGCAGCACTGAGGTTCATGATGTTGAATAATGCGACACCAGCAAATCCCACACTTGTCGAGTTTCTCAGGCTTACAGCGACTGCGATCAAAACTACCGCCAGGCATGCTACAATTAGATCCAACACAAGATTCAGCCATCGCTGGATACTGTAGAGAAGGTAAAACGGTTTCTGGGAGTAGTCTAGGCGCTCGTCTGCTTTTGCGATCAAATCTCCCTGCCATCCGAAAGCCCTGATAGTAGCCAAGCCGTTCAAGGTCTCCAAGAATTGTGCACTATGTTGTAGTAAGTAGAAATCCCGGCGAGGGCTCGCCGTCGATGCCAGAGCCTCCGAGAAGGGCTGGGAATGGACTCACTAGATGGGGCTTTTCGCATCCAAGTCCAAGAACCGAAGTTGTCTCGAAGTTCTCAAGTAGAATCTCTGCAGGAGCCAGAGCCCCCCAAAGAGAATTGGGTACCCAATCAGCAACCATGCAGATGCTGGTATAATCATGAATGCTTGGGCGACGCATGTAAGACCATCTTGGCAAGGAAATAGAATGTCAGCCACGTTGCATTTGAGCTGGTGGAACTCGGGGGCCGACGAGTGTATAACATACTGCAAACAAAGTTTATCAGCGAAAACGGTAATTCCGCATCAATGAGATTGATGTCCTGACTAAATCTGTAGACATGTCAGCTAATTAGGTGCTTCGTACTTGCCCTGCGAGTGGAATAGTACCGATTGGTAATAGAGCCGGTGTCAGTCGAGCTGAAGAAGAACAAGGGTGCCCTATAGTGTGTAAGTAAAACGGAAAGGTTGTGTTATAGGAGACTGCTTTGCACCTGAGTGTACATCTTAAAAGAGTATAATGAAGCTTCGACCCGGAGATGACGGCGAGGTTCAACAAGACATGCCTATGCCAAGTAATAAGATGTCAGAACCCGATTCATTGCACTTCATCTGGTAGCATCGATTCTGATTCGCTCACAACTTACCAACAAATCAATACCAGTGATACCAGCGCGGCAAATTCCAATGCAGTAAAGATGCCTAGCCACTTGCCGTTGTGCATATTAGGCTCAGTATCATTGGACTCGCCCCACCAGGAAAGGATGATTTCTAATTGCCATCAGTAGTAAGTCTAATTTGACAAGTAAGCCAAGTGCACTAACCTGGAAACTTGATACAAAACACAAGAGTGATCTCGAGTGCAAAAAACACAATAGTTTTGGGCCAACCGAATGTCGAGAAGTAATACTTGTACACTGATCCGTCACCAAGTCGCTGAGTTTCTGGATCGACAGACTTCTCTCCTAACGGCGCGACAGGCTTCGATGGTTCGAGCTCCGAGATCTTCTGATTGGCAGCGTTCTCGAGTGTCTGTTCTGAGGCGGAAACGATACTTTGGAGTTCGGAGAAGTTTTTGTTCCGGTCGGTGAACTTCTCAGGTGGCCCTTGCTTGAGAAGACGACCCTTCGAGTCGAGCGCAATGATCCAGTCGGCTTGGGCTAAGAGTTGTGCTGGCACACACTTAGAGGAGAATTCCAACTATATCGCTCGCAGCGGGCACTTACTGGCATGCGTCACCAAGATCGCTGTTATCCCATTGGCCTTGAGTAAGCCCCCAGGACCAAAGACATCATGCATGACGCGTGACTGAGTCTCCATGTCTAGACCACTGAAGACGTCATCAAACAATGCAATAGCCCGTCTGGAGTATACAGCCCTCGCAATAGCCTATTCTGACGCTTAGTACACCATAGTCGTGAAGGAATAAGCGTGAATCCATAAACTCACGAGCCGCTGTTTCTGCCCTCCGCTAAGACTTAAGCCGTTGCTCCCTACAATCACCTGATCGCCTACAGCAAACCGAGCGATGTCTTCCTCGAGGGCGCATGCTTTGATCACTTGACTGTACCAAATCGCGTCGAAATGGTTGGAACCGAGGACGTTGGCGCGTAGTGTTTCATTTGCCAGCCACGGGTTCTGGTCGCAGAATGCAATGCTTTGAGATGAGAGTTGTATGGTGCCCCTTATAACAGGTGTCTCCCCGAGGATGCCCTTTAACAGTGTTGATTTGCCGGAAGCGATCGGCCCGGTGATTATGGTCAGCTTGTGTGACGGTATCCTTGAATCAAGCGATTGAAGAACTGCATCCGCATCTGAATTCCATCCAAGCTCGACATCACGCAACAAGATGGCGGTATCGGGCGGCAGAGCTTTCTCGTTAATTTCATCGGAATCTGAGCCTACGGAAGAATCATTGGTAGTCCGCGTGTACGATGAAGATTTTCCTGAGGTGGAGTTGAAATAAGTCCCAACGTCGAATTGTGTTTTCTGGTACAAGTAGACTTGGATGCGCGAGAAACACGCAATGGCTGCAATTATTTCAGGAACATACGCAAAAAGAAGGTCGAGAGGTTGTGTAATGAGTGATAGTAGGGAGAGCGTAGTGAAGATACGGCTCGAGCCCAAGGCTGGGACAGCCTCTTTGTGAGACTGCGAAACAAATATGCCAAAAGTGGCGACAGGAGCCATAGTCACAGGTATAAAAGCTTAGGCTGATGTGAGAAAAGGTACACAATCCTTATTCGTGGAGCAGCCGACTCACAGGTGGTAACAACAGCAAGAAGCATCAGCCTGAAGTTGCGTGCTGAGGCAATCTCAGCTAGGCGCAACTGGTGGATCAATTCGGATACTTTCCTTGACCAGCCCAGCATCTTGACGCCTTTGATCGAACCGATCAACGATGACGTGATTGCTATATCATGCGAATTAATGGACTTTGCCACGGGTGCAGTTGTGGGGTTGACTCACCAATCCTCTTCTCCAGTGCTGACATCCACTTGACTTGGAATGTCCCAGCAAAACTTGAAAGAACGAGCGATCCGAATGTACAAACTTATAATGATTAGTATTCATGCATTAATAGTGAATATTCTGCATTTCAATGCAATGGTTGTGGTACTTACCGATCGACAGAACTACGGGCGCAATAAAAACTGCTCCAACTTGCTGGTAGAGAATATACATCGCGCAGGCAACTTGAACCAGCGTTGACCATGAATCATGTATCTTGGCCATGCCGAGGACAATTCTCTCAACATCCGTACTCATGAGGGTGACAGCTGAAGCATCTCCAGCAACTGAGAGGCTCATGGACATAGTCTTTCTGTAGATGGAGGTGACGAGTATCCCTCGTAGCATGACGACGAAACGATATGAAAGATGCTGACCCCAAGCCGTAGAAATCTTGGACCGTTAATGATCGAACAACTGTTTGACAGGAACAGCCCACTTACAGCTATGCATAGGTAGACAAGGCCGTAAGCTCCGATCAAACCATACCCAGTATTTTTCTGGTCTTCGCTACCATCAAACGGCGATCCTACATAGTCCAAGATCGTGCTGATAAGGAAAGGCTGCGCAAGTTGTGATGCAACGAGGACAAGATAGGGAAAAACAGGCGCAAGCAAAGGGCCTTTCAATGTCCAAAACACTGTTACAAGCAAGGAAGCACTTGAGCCAGTAGCTGCTGTTCGAGTCAGAAAGAGTCATGATTGTACGGCGTTGTTGTATCTCACCATTATCTAGTTGAGGACCGATACGCTCCCAGAGGGAGTTCGAAAGGAGGTCAGCGTCAATATCCGGCAAGGTTACAACGGACAAGGCCGTCGCGTAACCCTTCCACATCATCTTGTCGAGCCACACGAAGAGAGTGCGACTGAATATGCCTCCAGTGATCTCGGTACTCCACGGTCGTGGACTTGGGAGAAGCCATTGCCGCTTACTAGATTCTTCAAGGATGAGAATCGCGATTTTGATACCCAAACATACGGTGAAGAGCGCAAATATGGAGACTTGTGTGTGGTTCAACCATAGAGTTCTGACGCGCACTGCATCAAACAAAATGGAGATGAACAGATAGGCGTCTAGTAACAAAGGCGAGCCAACAGAATTTGTGTGTTCCAAGTATGACAGTACCATGAACACAACGCATTCAACCATGCTCAGAACAGCAGCTGGAACTGACGTCCGAGTAGTAGGTGAGGCCGAGCCAGCTAATGACCATAGTGCCACAAGCGTAGCACATAATGCTAAGAGGATTCCAAAGATAGTCTGCCACGATAGTCAAGATATTGTTCTAGATCAAAGAGAGGGTGCCTGAAGCCACTCTGAGGACTTACAAGTTTTATCGTTCTACGCAGAGACCCTCCGGTGCGGCGCTTCCTGGCACTCAACACTGCAATGCGAACTAAGGCCAGAAACAAGAATACTGACGAAGGAAGAATAGACAGTATAGTTTCTTCGAAGAGAAGGGTAAAGTCGAAGGTCCGCGCACAGTGATCAACGACAGGCCCGAAAGCTGCATCAACGAGGGGCGAGCAACTCGATCGTGCTGGCTCACTGCCCAAGCTGGAATCCATAGTGTTCTAACTGTCCCAACTGGAAGATGATGTCTGTCGTTGGTAGCACCACAGAGTGGGTAATGAAGCATTTTTCTCATGGATGAAGGTTCCACTGGCTAGCATACCAATGTCCCGGTGTTGATCCATGTCTGAACCGTTCGTACAGCATGTTGAGCAGTGCACACGCGTGCGGTGTGGGAGTATCAGACACCTAAAAATAGCAAAGATCAACGTCATCGTGCGTCTGAATAAAGCACAGAGATGCTGGTAGTGGACTGAAAAGTTTCTGCGTATAATTATGAGTACATTTCGGCACTTTACTTCGTTGTCCTTCCCGGCAAGGGGGGTGCCTGGATGGACGTCAGCTATATCGAGTGCTGGTGATTGCGAAATAGCGCTTCAGTCTCGCCTTTAGGCTCCATAGCACTGTATCGGCTAGTCCTTCCAGCCCCAGAAAATCTTTCGATGGTGGGCCGCCATGCATATGGCATGGACGTTCAGCGTTGTCAACCATTTGCTCTGGTACGTTGTGAAGGCTCTTGGATGGGCCAGTCGCAGGGGAAGATTCGTTAAAGGTCCACCAGCTGAACTGCAGCAGGGCGAGAACCGCGTCAGCCCATAAAAGCACAGCGCTCTAACTCGCCTGGGTTAGGCGTGCCCTCTTGGGCCACTGGCCCCGAAGTACCCGAACTGGGAGACTCGGCCCAGGCGCTTATTGGCCCGCTTGAGCCTCAAGGTCAGCTCCCGCTAGTACGGCTCCATGGCTCCAGTGGGAATCAATGTCGCGCTTTATGCTGCAGATTGCCTGCAGCGCCTCTACGACATCCTGTTACGCTGCGCACGCCAAACCACTGCAACGACGCCTCTCTGGTCCATGGACAGCTCAATCGAGTGTATGGGCGAGTGTGAGATCTAGAATCGGTTTATCCATGACTTCCTGCTCCCTCCACCTACGCCATATACGTGCAGGAACGGCAGTACCGCAATTAGTGGCCAGCCCAATCGAGTATATTCAGGTGCCAAACGTGCAGACAGTCCTGTGTCGCCTGAGACGAGTCGAGCCCATGGCAGTGAGCCACCTGCGTCAACATGCTTTTCGAGCATATAGCAAGTATCGACTCTCCAACCATCAGTCATCTGCTCAAATTAGTAATTGGTCATGGACGGGTTCCCACTCCGCTTAGCCCACGAGGTCACCGCTCCAAAGGTCCCGCGGACCCAGCAGCCGGATTTCCGCTACTCTCACACCCCCAGAAATGCATGGGGGGTGTCTGGCCCGTCTGACGTATTTTTTTCTTTTTTCCGTACTGGGAATATCCGGTTGTAGTAAGTATCTTTCGTGGCAAATCACGCTTCATAGGTGTAGATGAGTACGAAAAACATGCCTGGACCAGGGTCTCCGGAGTGTGATCCAACCGTTTGGTCCTCCCCAGTTCTCTGGAAATAGTTATGCACACAGATCCGTGAGGCAGGGATCAGAAGTGACGACCCCTATATACCTACGTCTTCCTTGGGACAAGATCTTCAAAGATGCTTGTTTCAGGAGCATCAATCAAGTCTTTTTTTTTTTTGACTTACCAGAGGCAAATTTTACGATCCATTTTCAAATACCGACTCTGGATCCAGCGGTTTCCTTACCGAGCTCGAAGAATACTCACTCGACCACCAATTTGAGGTCATCCATACTCGTGTTGTCCCCGAAGACCATTACACGGCCTTCTTCTGCGACGAGACGAGACTGGTTTCTGTCAGAAACCTACCATTACTGACTACCCCTGGGAAAGTAAAGAAAAGACTATAGCGGCCCATTGTGCCTGTCAGGTCTCTACAGCGCACTCTACCATCTTCTGTTCACATATTCACATATCCTAACTCCCTTCTGTACACCACTGCCACCCCTACTTCAGTAATAATTCTGGGTGTTAATTTTATGATCAAAGCAACAGCTATACGTATATGTAAGTTATCCACCTTTTTGGGCCGCTAAAATGTCATCGCCACAGCCCGCAGATAGAGAATCTTGTAGCCATTGTGGGACGTGGAGCCTCGATGAGCTGGACACCTCTACTCCATGCATATTTCCCATCCTCGGGGGATCTGACAAGAAGGAGCAAAGTGAAGCCTTGTCGGTGGAGTCGGTGGTTGCAAGCTACGATGACATTATTGGCTTTTGCGCCAAGCATGACATATCTGTTGCCAGCCTTCTTCGGACGACTTGGGCGATAGTTGTGGGAGGGTTTACTGGCACAACCGATATCCTTTTCGGATCCCAAGGCCCATACACCCCTTCCGGAGCTGCATTGTTCGGGGTCAGACTAGACTTGAACCGTTCTTTGCTCGACATGGCCCGTCATGTACACTCTTCAGAACATTGTATTGCCCTGCTCAACAAGAACCAATGGCGCCATCTCCTTAAACCAGGCCTCGATCGAACTACCAACAGCGAGATGCGATTCAATCTCGACAATGATGGCGACTTCAAGGACAGTATCAAGCTCTTGGAGGAATCTATGGTATGCGATCACCCTTGTCATGATTACTGATGTTTACTAACAATTAATCTAGCTCGCCGATGTGACTCTTAGTCTGAGAAATGACCAGGGCGGCTTGATACTCATCTTGACGTATCATTCCTCTCTTCTGTGCCATGAGCGAGCAATCGCAGTTGTTGAGATGTTCAAGACGGTCTTGCATGACATCGTTCGTCAGGGACACACACTTCTAAACCAAGTTGATTTCCTAAGCGGACGCGACAAGGAGAGAATATGCCACTGGAACAGCATTTCTCCCGGTCCAGGAAGGGATTGCACGGCCCATGGACTGTTCGAGAGTATGGCGGTGGATCAGCCTGAGAGTCCAGCCGTGGATTCTTGGGACGGACAATTAACATATGCCGAGCTTGATCGATTATCAACACGATTGAGCTACCGAATTCGAGAGTTAGGCATTGGTCCAGATTCAATGGTTGCGCATTGCTTCCCGAAATCTCTATGGGCTGTTGTGGCGATAATTGCCACCTGGAAGGCTGGCGGCGCGGGCGTTGCTATAAGCCCTGAGTACCCGAGAGAACGGACACAGGCCATCTTGGAGAACACAGGAACCCAACTTGTCCTTGTGTCCGAAGACAACCTGAGTAAGGTGGAAGGCATTGCAGCGAAAGTCTTGATTGTGGACAGAGAATTTCTCGAGTCGGATGTCTTGCGCGCAGTGCCCGAACATACTGGTCCTAACCCTAGTGCCCGGAATGCTGCATACGCCATTTTCACATCGGGAAGCACAGGTCTTCCCAAGGGAATCGTCGTTGAGCACGGCGCTCTCTGTTCCTCGATGACACATGCCGCTCAGTTATTTAGCATGAACAACCAGGACAGAGTCCTCCAGTTCGCATCCTATACCTTTGATGTTCATCTCTTTGATGTCTTCGCCACACTATCCTCCGGTGGCTGTATCTGCATCCCATCTGATCACGAGAGATCTAATGACTTAGCTGGCTTCATTAGCAAACATCAGGTCAACGCACTCAATCTCACACCTACCGTTGCTTCTCTGCTCGATCCAAACACTGTACCCTCCGTTACGAAATTGGTCATGATGGGAGAAGCTGTAACGAAAGGAGTTGTCGATTCTTGGTCGGGTGCTGGTGTGCGTCTTTTCAACGGCTATGGACCTTCGGAAACGTCTCCGTTGGCAAGCTGGACCGAGATCACGCCTGGGAGCGCTGCACCGAGCAACATTGGCTATGCACTTGGAGGAGATCGGTTCTGGGTGGTTGATCCCACAAATCATCGGCGTATCATGCCAGTCGGATGTATTGGCGAACTCCTGATTGAGGGTCCCACCCTTTCGAGGGGTTACCTGAACTTGCCGGCAAAAACGCAGGAGTCTTTCGTAGAAAGCTTTTCGTGGCTTCAAAACGACCTACAGCGTATACTTCCCACGCCGGGACGATGCTATAAGACTGGGGACCTCGTACAATACAATGCTGACGGCAGCCTCGATTATGTTGGTCGAAAGGACACTCAAGTCAAGGTACATGGCCAGCGAGTAGAACTGGGCGAGATTGAATATCATCTCAACAGCAGCAGCCCTAGGATTGCCGACTGTGTTGTTGTCTACGCGTCATCTGGTAAATGTAAGGGAAAGCTTGTTGCACTCGTTGCGCCATTTACTGGAAACGCAAGTATGAGGAACTCTTCACGTATGGATCTTGTTGAGGCTACGCAACTTTCGTCCGCGAAGCTCTTGGTCAGGAGCCTCAAGACCGCGCTTTCGGACAAACTTCCAACGTACATGGTGCCACCCCTCTGGGTAGCAGTCGATGCGATTCCATTGACGGCTTCCGGAAAGACCTACAGGTCGGTGATATCTCAATGGGTACATGGGGTAGATGCAGCCACCTATCATCTCATCACCGACATGAGCCACAGTGGTGATGAAGACGCGGCTGCACAGAGCACAGAAGAACAGCAAATACAGGCGATCTGGTCTCAGGCGCTGGGCGTACCCAGGGAGCAAGTCGGGACTAACCGGTCCTTCGTGAGTTTGGGCGGTGACTCAGTCGCAGCAATCAAGGCCGTCTCCCTAGCTCGCCGAAATCATACACTTCTATTAGTCAAAGATATAATGGCAGGAAAAACCATCCGGGAACTCGCAGGTTTTGCCACTCAATCGCCGGGAGTTGGCCATGTGGTGGCAGGTACAACACTCGAAACACTTACACCAGCGTCCGCAGCGGCAATTGAGCAAACTCATCGCGAACAGCTTGCTCAAAACGTGCCCTATTCTAGGAATGCAGCTGTACAAGTCGAAGATCTCTATCCATGTTCTCCGGTACAGCAGGGCATCCTAATTTCGCAGGCGAGGGCCGGAGGCGCCTATGCTATTCGATATTTGGCAGAAATCACCCCACGCAACGGCGAAAATATCGTTGATATTGTTCGTCTCGAACGCGCCTGGCAGGCGGTCGTTGACCGACATGCCACTCTACGAACCACCTTCCTTGAAGGAACTACCTCAGAAAGGCCTATTGAACAAGTTGTTTTACGCAATGTGAAAGCGGATTTCTCTCATGAGGTTGTTACAACTAATGCCGAGACCGAAGAGTTGGTATGCCGAAACAGTACGGAGGAGGTATTGACTAGATTTGGGCGCTTGCCCCATCGGTTGACTGTATTCACCGGCTCTTCTGGAAAATGCCATGTCCGACTGGAAATAAGCCATGCGGTCACCGATGGTGGATCACTTACTATTATGATGAATGAGCTGGCACTAGCCTACGACTCCAAGCTACCATCAGGGCTTGGACCTGCATACAGAAACTTCCTCAACATCATCTTTGGTCGGTCTTCAACATTTAGTCTGGATTACTGGAGAGACTATCTTAGAGATGCTGAGCCGTGCCATTTCCCAGGTCTCCTCGATGGCTGCCAGGGGTCTGAGCGACAGTTGAGCTCTACGTCCCTGGATATGCTCGCTTTGAAGACAGCACTTCCGGAATTCTGTCGAAAAAAAGAGGTCACCCTATTCCATATATTCCAGACGGCATGGGCACTGGTTTTACGATCATATCTGAACAAGGCAGATGTGTGCTTTGGATACATCACTTCCGGCCGCGATA
This sequence comes from Seiridium unicorne, assembly GCA_039778275.1. Lineage (NCBI taxonomy): Eukaryota > Fungi > Ascomycota > Sordariomycetes > Amphisphaeriales > Sporocadaceae > Seiridium > Seiridium unicorne. The sequence goes on from JARVKF010000418.1 coordinate 723,646, forward strand.
TCCCTTTAGACTCTATGCAGTCTGCAGTCGGGGCTTTCATGAGTACACTAGTTTGCCGTGTTACCATGGATGACTTGACACCCGTATCATCAATCCTGGAAGGCATACGGAAGGGTAACAGTGAGAGCCTTGAACATCAGCACATCTCTCTCGCGGATATGCAGCGCGGATTGAATCTTTCCGGAGGCCCACTGTTCAACACTGTGATTGGTTTCCAGACAGTTCTGAACCCTGACGATGATGGTCAGAGCAGGACCAAGGTTGAAGAAATAGCAGTACATGACCCGACAGAGGTACGTGGGACTCTGATTTTCATGAGGACTAATTTGCGTCGAATGCTGACTCAATCTATAGTATGACGTTGCCGTTATAGTTGACACGGCCGGTGAGGTTCCACAGGCAAAATTAGACTATTGGACCAGTAAACTCTCGCCATCTCAGGCAAGATATTTGTCTGAAAGTTTGGTCCAAGCAATCACAGCTATCGTCACACAGGGTGATTGCGACATTGGTTCTCTTGATCTGGTCCCTCATACCCAGCATCAAAAGATGCTAGAGTGGAATATCGAAGCGACCAAAGCAGCCAGGGATTTCATCGATGCCAAATCATGCGTTCATACTGTCTTTGAAAGTCAGGCGCTCATTCGTCCTGAAGCAACTGCTATTGTAGCTCACGACGGACAACTCACATATGGTGAACTGGACACCGTGACCACAAAACTGGCTCATTACCTGGTTGAATCTGGTGTCAAGCCGGAAAGCCTGATACCATACTGCTTCTCGAAATCCTTATGGGCAGCGGTGTCTGTCCTGTCGATCTTGAAAGCGGGTGGCGTTGGGGTGCCGCTAGATCCAAATTACCCACAGGCACGGATAAATACCATACTAAAGGACACCGGTGCCGCAATCATCCTGACATCACCAGATCATTTCGAGATATTCCAAGGTATGGATGCATCAACAATTGCAGTACATGATAATTTTGTACAAAACCTTCCCGCCAGGGAGACGCCAGCTTGCAGCGCAGTGCAGCCAGATAATGCGGCATTCGTGATATTCACCTCTGGTAGCACAGGAGTACCCAAGGGCGTTGTGCTGGAACATCGTTCTATGGCTACGAACTGTCAAGCCTACGGGAGGGCACTACAAATCGACGAAGACGCCCGAGTTTTGCAATTTGCGACCTACACCTTCGATGCTAGTATTTTTGACATGTGCGCCGCTTTGCTACTAGGTGGCTGTGTGTGCATTCCTTCTGAGCATGAGAGGATGAACGATTTAGCCGGCTTTATCAATCGGAACAACTGCAATTGGATTCTTGCGACTTCCACCGTCATGAGTATGATGACACCTGAGCAAGTACCGAGTCTGCAGGTCCTTGTTCTAGGTGGTGAACCTCTCTCGCGCCAGGTGCTTGATGTATGGGCACCATTCGCGGATGTTCACAATGCTTACGGACCTGCGGAAGCTGCCATCATGTCAGCATGTTCCGGTAGGATGATACGTAGCTCTCAAGCCTCGTGCATTGGTAAAGGGGTTACAGGCTCTGTGTGGCTGACCGCACCTACCGACCACAACAAGCTTGTGCCTATTGGGTGCATAGGGGAGATTACAGTTCAGGGACCAGGCGTGTCTCGCGGGTATTTGAACTCGCCGACCAAGACCTCACAAGCCTTTTTCGACTCTCCTAGGTGGCTGACAGGTATCAATGACTCATATACACGAGTTTACAGGACCGGCGACCTGGCTCGACTGAACTCTGATGGATCGATAGAATGTCTTGGTCGCAAGGATAGTCAAGTCAAGCTCAGGGGTCAGCGCCTAGAGCTTGGTGAGATCGAGTACCATATATCGCGACATGAGCAAGTCAAACAAGGCATCGTAGTCAAGGGTACTCGCGGTCCATGTACGGACCGCCTGGTGGGAATTGTCTCGCTAAGTGGAGTGTCCTCGAACGGAGAGAACAGCATCCAGCTGATTGCCGAAGAGCTGGAACTGCGAGCCTCAGGAGTCATCTCTGAGCTACGTGAGAATCTCAGTTCCGACTTGCCGTCCTACATGACACCAACTGTCTGGGTTGTGCTGAACGAACTGCCCATGACAACTTCAGGCAAGGTGTATATCAAAGCACTCCAGCAGTGGGTTGAAGATATGAGCCAAGAGACATTTGTGAAGGTCTCACACTTATCTGCGTTCACCAAGGAATCTAATGGGCTCGTTGGCCAGCCTGGAAGTAAGATGTCTGAATACGAGCAGCGCATACAGCACATCTGGTCACGGGTGCTCAACTTGCCCGTTGAGAATATCTCCCGGTCAAGCACATTCCTTGCGCTGGGTGGCGACTCTGTCACCGCAATGCGTGTCATGTCTCTCTGTAGGGCAGAGCATCTCGGCATCACCGTGCAGGACGTGTTGCGAAACCAGTCACTCGCAAGCCTCTCCAAATGTGTCAAGTCTCTGAGTACGGTGTCTCCACAGGAGACACTGCAGGAGATATATGATACTCCGGTTCTACTTACCCCAATTCAAAGCTTGTTCTTCAAAGCCCTACAGGGTGCTCCGAATCACTATAATCAGAGCTTTATGCTAGCCCTCAAGAAACGCGTGGATGAACAGAAAGTCCACAGCGCATTGGACACCGTCGTTGGACGACATCCTTTGCTGCGGGCACGTTTCAGCAGATCCGACGCAACTGGTCTGTGGACACAGCAAATACCTCAAGCTGGATCTCGCAGTATGTCGGGATTCTATGCCTTTAATCAAGTACACGTCGAGGATGAGGGCTCAGTTCAACGAGAAGCTGAAGCTGCTCAGAGTCAGTTGGATATCGAACATGGCCCCGTCTTCTCGGCTACATTGATTTGTCAAGGAGCAGAGCAATGTCTCTTTCTAGTCGCACACCATCTTGTGATTGACCTGGTATCATGGCGCGTTTTACTCCAAGACCTTGAGGAAATCCTAACCTTGTCCTCTGCAAGTACGAGTCCTGGTCTCTCTTATCTTCAGATCTCCCAGAAACGACATGAACAATTTGGTTCCACACCAACTGCTCCTACTCGGACTTGGCCTGGGGCCGTGGATATGAGCTACTGGGGATTTTCAGACTTCGAGAATACCCAAGTAAATGCTCGTCATGTTGCTTTTACGCTCGATCAAACCGTCTCTGCACGAATTCTGGGTCCTTGCAACGATCTGTTAAAGACCGAAACCACCGAGATATTTCTGGCAGCACTACTGAGCTCGTTCGCGAGCGTTTTTCATGACCGGGACATCCCGCCCGTGTTCGTGGAGGGTCACGGCCGAGATCATGAACTGTTGAGGAACTTGGATGTATCTGGCACCGTGGGATGGTTCACCACGATTTCGCCTGTCAACGTCACCATTTCAAAGGACAGTATCTCAGATATAGTCCAGGCATTGAGGACAACCAAAGACACAACGAGACGCGATCGGACGGCCGGTCAATATTACTTGGACGAGGTCACGACTCAAGATTGCCCAGCCGATGCGACAATGGAAATTCTCTTCAATTACGAAGGCCAGTATCAGCAACTGGAACATGAAGATGGCCTTTTCCGAATGTTGCCTCTCCCGGCTCCCGACTTTGGCGATGAGGTAAAGCGGCTCTCTGTATTTGATATTGCTGTCGTTGTAAAGGACGGCAAAATGGAATTTGACTTTACCTTCAATGTCAAGTCAAGCCATAAAGATCGCATTGCAGCTTGGGTTAGCAAAACAGAGCAGAGTCTCAGAAACATGGCAGCTCAGCTCCCAACCATGTCACGGCAATACAGCTTGGTTGATTTCCCACTTCTTGGACTTGATTACAGAAGCCTTGACAATTTTACGAGGGATTTAGAGACACACCTTGCACCATTAGGTCCTCAGAACTGCCCCGTCGTCATCGAAGAGGCATATCCTTGCACTGGAACCCAGGAAGGCCTTCTACTCGCCCAAGGCAAGCATGCAAGCAACTACGCCGTGCATGAGATAGCAGAGGTCATCTCTTCCAATGACCAGCCTCTTGATATTCCTAGGCTCCGCGACGCGTGGCTGAAGGTCGTTGAGCGTCACCCAATTCTGAGGACTGTTTTCGTAGAGCATCCCACGAACACTGGCTATCATGCCCAAGTCGTGCTCGAGAGAACGGCACCCGGAGTGGACTTGTTGACGTCTCAGTCGGTCGAGGTGGCCATAGAATCTTGGAAGAAGGCTCCAACCAGTAGCTATGTCGCTGTCCGACCACCGCATCACTTGAGCATCTGCGGTACAACCGATGGGCGTGTACTCTTTAGATTCGAGTTCAGCCACAGTATTCTTGACGCCCAATCTACTCAGATAATTCTGAGAGATCTCGCACTGGCGTATGGAGGCAGCTTAGACGAAGATTCCAGTATTCCACGATTCAGCCAAATACTGCAACACATTGATGAGCGGAATGAGTCTGAAGACCTCGAGTTCTGGAAAGCGCAGCTGACTGGCGCAGAACCTTGCTGTATCCGTGACCTATCTGAAGACTCTCAGGAGGGCAAAGTGGAGACCCGGCCACTAGATCTAGGCATTTCGGCTGAAGTGATCCAATCTTTCTGTAAGGTTCACCGGGTGACTCCTTTTGCAATCCTGCAAACAGCATGGGCGGTTGTCTTACGATCATACACCTTCATGGATCAGGTGTCCTTCGGCTATCTGGCATCCGGTCGCGATGCCCCAGTGAACGGAATTGAGGAAGTGGCTGGAGCCCTTGTCAACATGCTCGTATCGCATGCAAAGCTCTCACAAGAGGCCTCTGCTTTGGAAGTTATCGAATCAGTGCAACAGAGGCTTACGGAGAGTCTTGCACATCAGTATTGTCCCTTGAGCGAGATTCAGCACACCCTTGAGCTTGGTGGTCAACCGCTCTTCAACACAGTTCTAGACTTTCAACGTCCAGGCGAGGACAATGAATCAGCCAATGCAATCTCAATCCATCCCTTGGACTTCCACGATCCGACCGAGTTCAGTCTTACGGTGCATTTTGAGTTGGGCCACCAGGCCTTGTCAGGATATGTCGCATATTGGACGTCTGCCGTTGCTCCAGACTACGCCCACCATATAGCAGAAGCACTAACACTATCCTTGCGCGGCATTCTGGAAAACCCCCAACAGCAGATCAGTGAAATCAACCTCGTTGGAAAATTCGCTTTTGAGAAGTTGATTGACATAAATACACCGGCACCAGTCGCAAGAATGGAGTGTCTCCATGAGATCTTCCGGCAACACGCAAAGGCGACCCCGTCGGCTCCAGCAGTCTTCTCGACGCATATGAATCTCAATTTCAGTGAGCTAGATCGTCTTTCGAACAGGCTAGGAAACTATCTCATGGACATGGGCGTCGGTCCGGAAATCAAGGTCCCAATGTGCTTCGAGAAATCGGGCTGGGCAATCGTATCCATGTTTGCAGTCTGGAAGGCAGGCGGATGCCTCGTCGCCCTTGACCCATCTCATCCGGAGACCCGTCTCCGTGGGATCTTGGATGATATATCGGCAACTATCATCCTCATGTCGCCGCAGACCCTCGAGTCTTGCCGCGATAGTCTAGGCAGCGAGGTGCGCCCTATCATTATCGATGACAGTAGCCTAGATGCAATGCATGATGAGGAAGTCAGGGCCACCTTTGTGAGACCTCACCACGCAGCCTACATCAATTTCACGTCTGGGACGACGGGTAAGCCGAAAGGTGTGGTCATCGAGCACCAGGCTATCGTCAGCAACATTGAACCTCTGGCCAGGACTTCTGATATCAGCAATACAACCCGGGCGCTGCAGTTTTCCTCTTACGCATGGGACGCCTTCTATTGCGAGACCATAATGCCTATCCTGTCTGGCGGCTGCACTTGTGTTGCCGGTGACGACGAACGGTCTCACGACATTGCCGAGTTTATGAGGCGTGCCGGTTGTACTTGGGCATTGTTCACCCCATCCTTTGCAAGGCTTCTTACACCTTCCGATGTACCAAATCTACACACTCTGTTGCTTGGAGGAGAGGCCATGTCGGCAGATGACAAGGCGACCTGGACAAAGTCTGTCATTTTGAAGAATGCCTATGGACCTTGCGAGGCTTCGATCGTTGCTCTCATGCATCCAGATATTTCTTCGGCTCGTAGTGAGCACAACTTGAGTCAACGGCTAGGTCAGACACTCTGGGTGGTTGACCCAAAGAACTATCATAGACTCTCGCCTGTGGGAGCTCCTGGTGAATTGGTCCTTGGCGGGCCACCTGTGGGCCGTGGCTACATCAACGAAACGGAAAAGACTGCCGAGGCGTTCGTCACTAACCCTCAATGGTTCTCCTCCACTCCAATGCTCGCTGCTCAGGGCTTCACTGAAAAGTTCTATCGTACTGGTGATCTTGTACGTCTCAACATTGATGGCACGATCGGCTTTATTGGCCGCAAGGATGAAGATCAAGTCAAGCTTCGCGGGCAGCGGATGGAACTTGGTGAGGTGGAGCAGTGTATCATGACCAACATGCCCTCAGCGAAGCAAGTCGCAGCTGCGGTCATCTCCCGCTCGGGACATGCTGAGAACAAGCAGCTGGTTGCCTTTGTAACTTTCTCGGGCACGTTCGATGCTTCTGGGCAGCTGTCAAGCAAGCCTCAAGCTTTGCCAGTTTCCGATGAACTGTTCAAAGAACTCAAGACTTTGGTCAGTACAATGGCAAAACACCTGCCATCCTTCATGATTCCTTCCATGTTCGTCCCTGTAACCAGGATACCTCTGGGATCAACTACGAAGATTGATCGCAAAGCACTCGCCGAGATAGCCCGGCAAATACCTTTTGCTGATCTTGCTCGTTACTCCCTAACTGCTTTGGCAGAAGTGCGTCAACCAAGCACTCCTCTTGAAAATGCTCTCCATGGCATTTACGCGGAGATATTGGCGATACCCGCGTCCTCTCTTTCCGTTACCGATGGCTTTTTCCAACGCGGAGGAGATTCGATAAAAGCCATCAAGCTCGTATCTGCAGCCCGTCAAGCGAATCTTGCCTTCAATGTGGTAGACATTTTCAACAACCCCACAGTTGCCACATTGGCGAATGTCGCAAGGTTCATTGATGCCAACGCGACCAATGGCTCGATCAAGGAAGATGAGGACGCTCTAGAATTCGAGAAGATCAAAACAGAGGTTACCAAGCTTGCATCTGAGGAACACAAGATGAAGGCGAAGCAAGTGCACGATGTGTATCCTTGCACCGAACTTCAAGATACGATGTTGGCTATTTCCTTGAACAACCCGGGCTCTTACATGATGCAGCTTGTGACAGCTATATCCGAAGATGCAGATATTGAGGGCTACTTAGACGCTTGGAAGGCAGTGCGTCGCAATAACGACATTCTCCGCACGAGGATCGTGAACACTCGAGAGAAACGGTACCAGGTGGTCTATAATGACAGAATGATCATCAAGAATGGAGAGTCCCTGCAAGAATACCTTGACGAGGACAAGAAAAAATCGATGGGTTATGGCGATGCCCTTGCACGATTTGCTCTGATCTCTGAGGATGATGAGCAACAGTACTTTGTCTGCACTTTACATCATGCGGTGTATGATGGCTGGTCTATGTCTCTAATCATGGACCAGATCTCTCAGGCCTGTCAATGGAAGCCATTGTCCAAACCCCCTCCATTTGGCGACTATGCCCGCTACATCCACAATCAAGACCGGAGTGCGGCCGAGGGCTTCTGGCTATTTGAGCTGTCTGGGGCTTCCACTTGTGACTTTCCTCGGCTTCCCAGTTCATCATACCAAGCGTCTGCTGGCAAGACCAAAGATCGCATCATGACACTGGGCCAGCAACGAAGTACAGCCCCCATGGCGGCTGTTGCCAAAACAGCCTGGGCACTTGTTCTCGGGTTATACTCTGGTTCGGACGATGTAGTTTTTGCGACCACCAACGCCGGGAGGAACATCCCATTGGATGGTATTGCTGAGATGGTTGGACCGACAATCACGACAGTCCCGGTTCGTGTTCGCCTCGACCGCGGACGCAGGGTTGACGACGTTGTGAGCGAAGTTCATCAAAGATCAATCTCTGCCATGCCGTACGAGTACCTGGGGCTGCAGAATATTAAGCACATCAGCGATGACTGTATGGCTGCCTGTGACCTACGCAGCTTGTTTGTGGTCCAACCTGGGGACCTCGACAACGTGGGATTTGACGGTGTTCCTGGTGTCTCAATAGTCCCAACCGAGACGGCGAACTTTTTCACGCAGCCTTTGGTGGTCGAGTGTTATATGGGACAAGAAAGTCTGAAACTGTCTGCAAGCTTTGACGAGAACGTCTTGAGCGCCGAAGAGGTCGGCAGGATGCTTGCTCAGCTGGAACACCTGATTCTCGAGCTGATTAGTCACCCTGATGAAGAGCTTGGCACGATCGAGCTCCTCTGTCCTGACGACCGACAAGATATCTTTGGTTGGAACGCAGAAATGCCCCCGAAGAAGAATGAGTGTGTTCAGGATGTCATTTCAACGCGCATGCAAGAATTTGCAAACGTTACAGCCATATCATCTTGGGATGCTCATATGAGTTATGAGGAGCTCGACAGGTACTCAGCACGCTTGGCAGGATATCTGACCGATGAGCTCAATGTAACGCCAGGAGATCTGATACCATTGTCGTTTGAAAAATCTGCTTGGGCCATAGTGGCCATGCTTGCCGTCATCAGGGCCGGCGGCGCATTCGTCTTCCTCGACACCAAGATGCCATTTATGCGACAACAGTTCATCATCAACTCATCCAAATCAAACTTCATACTCAGCTCCGCCAGGAATCTCCTCATGTGGAGCAACACTCAGTGGCACGTGGCCCTGGTGAGCCAAGCGGCCATCGAGAATCTGCCCGAATACTCGGCTCCCATTGTCAGCAACAGCCCGGATAGTCTACTCTATGCCATTTACACATCAGGGAGCACTGGTGTGCCCAAGGGATGTCTCATCGAGCACTCCGCTTTTTTGAGCAGTACTGCCAGCTATACAAAGTCCCTACTGATGGATCGCAATAGCCGCGTGCTTCAATTTTCCTCTTTTGCCTTCGATGTCAGCGTGATGGAGTCTCTCGCCGTCCTGACGGTAGGAGGATGCATCTGTATTGCAAGCGAGGAAGCTTTTGAAGCAGGAATCGCCTCCATGATCCAAGAGACGGAATCAGATTGGGCATCTTTGACACCTTCAGTCGCTCGGTTGATGAACCCCTCGGAAGTTCCCAGTCTGAAAACGTTAGCGCTTGTCGGCGAACCACTGAGCTCAGAAGACTTGAAGACCTGGGCCGGGAATCTAAGACTCCAAAATGGATACGGGCCGACTGAATGTTCCATATTGTGTGTAATCAATCCCGACTTGAGGACCGAGACAGACGCTGGCAATACTGGCTACGGTAGCGGAGGCTTGACATGGGTAGTAGACCCCGATGACGCCAATACCCTTATGCCCATTGGATGTCCTGGTGAGCTATTGATGGAAGGTCCTATTCTAGCCCGTGGCTACCTTGATCAGCCCGAAACCACAGCGTCCGCATTCATCGAAGGTCTGAAGTGGTCTCCCAAGGGCCGCTTCTATAAGACTGGTGACCTGGTTCGATACAACCTTGACGGTTCAATCCACTGCCTAGGTCGAAAAGACAACCAAGTGAAGGTACGAGGACAGAGAATCGAACCTGGTGAGGTTGAGGAAAAAATCGACGGGCAGCTTGCTGTTGATCATTCCTGCGTCGTTCTCCCCAAATTCGGACCTTATGCCAACAAGCTTGTTGCAGTGGTCGTCCTCGAAGAGTTCGCAATCAGTACTGCAAAACCACTTCAGCTAGTCAAAAAAGAACAGAAGGATCTTGCAGCGTCACAAGTAGTCAAACTACGTGACGCCTTGTCGGAAACACTACCGCCCTACATGGTGCCTGATACTTGGATTCTAGTCACTGCTACGCCTTTATCTATCTCGGGCAAGACAGACCGGAAATCGATTCGTTCGTGGGTCGAGAAGATCAACGAGGAACTACAGCAACAGATTGACGGCCTAATCGCGCCGGACACCAGAGAGGTGCCTCGAACAGATGAGGAGAAACGACTGCACGCTATCATCTGCGATGTTCTTAATATCGCTTCTACGGAAGCTGGAGTCAACCAGTCGTTCATGAGCCTTGGAGGCGATTCCATCAGCGCAATGCGGCTCGTATCTAAGTGCCGTAAAGAAGGATTCGCCATCAGTCTCAAGAAGATTCTCAGCAGGGCTAGTATGTCACAACTGGCCGCCGAGTTGGGCCAGACTGTGGCTCGAGAAACTACCATTCAGATCCCAGCAGCTGAGCTTGATGGACCATTCGCACTCACGCCCATCCAACACCATTATGTGCATTTCCAGTCACAGCTTCCGGGAACTCAACCAGGAATGGACTTCTCTGGTTCCCGTCGTTTCCATCAAAGCTTCTTCCTGCGGCTGACACGTTTCGTGGACCCGGCAACGATGACTACCGCTTTGCAGCAACTCGAGAAGCGCCACCCGATGCTTAGAGCCAGGTTTTCCAGGGCTACCAGTGGCGAGTGGCAGCAACAGATCGTCAAGGATGCCATGTCTTCTAATTGCGCCCTGGTGGAACATGTGCATACACTCGACCAAGCACTCAATGCCATTGCCTCGGCCAACCGACTCGACACCGAGAAGGGCCCAGTGTTCCGAGCAGTGTTCTTTCCCTCCAACGTTGAAGGAATGGGTCAACTTCTCTTCATGACCGCGCATCATCTGGTTATTGACCTTGTTTCATGGCGCATTCTCCTGGATGAGTTGGAGCAGATTTTAGGATCAGAGCCGCTTGCTGAACCGATTGGCATTAGCTTCCAGTCTTGGGCGGCTCTTCAAGCATCCTACGCAGAGAGAAGCCTCAAACCATCTGCTGCACTGCCCGTCGAGATTCGAGCTAGTGATCCAGTCTATTGGGGCATCACATCTCCCGCAAACAATACATACGGGATGACTGCTACTCGAACATTTACTCTCGACAAGGAGACCACATCATTGCTGACAGGTCAGTGCCACGATGTCTTGAGAACAGACGTAGTTGACGTGCTGCTCGCATCTCTACTACGCGCTTTCAGTGTTATATTCACTGACCGCCGCACACCAACTGTGTTTGTCGAGGGCCACGGTCGCGAGTCATGGGATGAGACAATGGACCTTGGCTCTACAGTGGGCTGGTTTACCACCATGAGTCCAGTATCTGTTTCCACTAGCGAGCAGGACGATTACTTGCAGGCTCTACGGCACGTCAAGGATGTTCGGCGACGCATTCCAAAGAATGGCTGGGCCTACTTTGCTTCAAGATATCTTAATCCCGAGGGACGCACAGCTTTCCACGACGAGGCGATGGCCGAGATTCTTTTCAATTTTGCGGGCCAGTTCCAGCAATTTGAGCACCAAGACGGCCTTTTCGTAGATTGCGAGACAGAACTTATCGGAGATGCTTCGGAAGTCGGTCCAGATACGGCCCGTCTCGCGCTCATCGAGGTGTCATCAGTCATCAAGAATGGCGAGCTGCAGATGTCATTCATTCTGAACAAGCAAATGAAGCATATGGATCTTCTCGAGCAGTGGGTTGGCACCGTTCCAGCCACACTGCAGTCAATGCTCCAGAGCCTATGCAGTCAGACGTTGTCACCAAGACCTACTCTGAGCGACTTCCCGTTGCTGACTACAACTCATGCCAAGCTGGATTCCCTGCTTGAAGACGTCTGTTCCCGGTTTGGCGCTGCCAACTGGAAAGCGGTAGAGGACATCTTCCCCTGCACGCCAATGCAGACGGCTATGTTGCTTAGCAATGCCGCCGACTCGGAGCACTACCGCACTTGCGCAATCTTCGAGGTTACCAGCCCAATGCATATAGAGGTTGATGATTTGAGCATTGCATGGTCAAAGGTCGTACAGCATCACCCATCCCTCCGAACTGCTTTTGTCGCAACACAATCAGGCGATGGCGCATTTGATCAGGTCGTTTTCAAGGACCTTGCTCCTCAGATTCATGTGATTGACGGCAATGATGCGACTGCACTTCAAGCACTCAAGTCAAGGGCGCCGGCCGAATGGTCGACCGGATCTCCGCATGCTTTGACCATATGCCAGACCGCAACTAGGGTGCTCTGTCGACTAGAAATCAGCCACGCACTCATGGACGGCGCTTCAATGGACTTGATCTGCAGTGATCTTGTGACGGCCGTTGATGGCAAGCTGCCCAAGGAAGCCAGTCCACCATACAGCAACTATGTCAAGTACCTCCAGGAGAGCGATTCTGCTCAGGCCCTATCTTACTGGATCAAGTATCTCGATGGTGTTGAGCCTTGCCATGTACCTGCTATCAAGTCAGTTGATGACGCTGACAGTGTCGAATCAACATCCGTGGAAATTCCCGTTCCTGAAGCTTCGGGTCAACTGCTTAGTGCGTTTTCTGAGAAGCATGGTATCACGCCCGCATCTGTTATCCAAGCTGCTTGGGCCATGGTCCTTCGCTGCTACACACAATCTGACGACATTACCTTCGGCTACGCTGTAGTGGGAAGAGACTTGCCTGTCGAGGGCATTGATAAGATTGTTGGGCCATTCATCAATGTGCTGCCGTGCAGACTGGATACAGGGAACACGTCTATGAGCACAATGGACTTGGCATCCCGCGTACAGCAAGATTTCTTCGACAGCGCGCCCTCCCAGCAATGCTCGCTCGCTGAAATACAACATGAGCTCAAGCTCGGCGGTCATGCTTTATTTGATACCGTCGTTTCAATTCAGCGCTACAATGATGCTTCGATGACCTCGACTTCAGGAGTCAGGATGAATCTGCTGCATAGCATTGATCCCAATGAGGTGGGGTGCCTAATCTCCTCCTTGCTCGATATAGCTAACAATTCTTGAATAGTTTTCCATTACTTTGAATGCTGCGTACTCTTCTGGGCGACTCGGATTGGTCCTTAGATATTCTCTACGTAATGGGGTTACGAATTCCCGTGCGAACAGCATAGCACACACCTACGCCATGGCTCTGTCAGCCATTCTTGAGAACCCCAAACAAGCAGTCCACCAGGTCGACCTTTTCAGCACTCATGACCAAAGCATTGTGCATCAATGGAATAAACATGTTCCTACGCTCGTCAATGAATGCATACATGAAACAATTCGATCGCGCGCGGCCTTACAGCCCGATGCTCCCGCAGTATGCTGTAACGACAAGGAGCTTTCCTACAAGCAGCTTGATGACTATTCCAGCCGCCTTGCGCTGCATTTCGCTCAGCATGGCGCTCGTGTCGGGATGTTTGTCCCCTTCTGTTTCGAAAAGTCAGCATGGGCCATCGTCTCTATGCTTGCTATCTTGAAAACGGGCGCTGCGTTCCTCCCACTCAACAAAAACGACCCAGAAGAGCGTATTCGGTCATTGATTGGTGAATCTGGGGCCACTTTCGTTGTGGCATCTCCCGATCAAGCCACAAAGTTACAGGCATTCATGGAGACTATTGCTGTCTCTGAGTCTTCGGTCTGTGCTTTGCCCAACATCACCCAATCACTAACAACTGGCGATGCCTCAAACCCTGCATATGTGCTCTTCACGTCAGGTAGTACAGGCAAGCCTAAAGGCGTCGTGATCGAGCACCGCGCTCTATCTAGCAACATTGCTGAACATGCGCCGGGTCTCGGCTTCAATCCCCAATCGCGCGTTTTGCAATTCGCATCTTACACGTTTGATGCATCTATCACCGAGATCCTAGCGACTCTGGTCAGTGGAGGGTGCGTCTGCGTGCCTTCGGAAGAAGAACGAACAACCAATGTCGAAGATGCGATGCGCCGTATGGGTGTGACTTTCGCTATGCTCACGCCATCCGTGGTACAGCTCCTCTCACCCAACAACTTGCCATCTCTACACACTCTTGCCCTGGTAGGAGAAGCTGTCCCCAAGAGCCTTATCAGTAAATGGTCTGAAAGACTCAATCTCCTTGTCGGCTATGGCCCAACAGAGACTGCAGTCTTTGCCTCCATAGGTCGATTGACTTCGAGAGAAGAAAGTGGGTTTATCGGCACAGCTGCCGGCACGGTCACTTGGATAGTCAATCCCGAAAACCACAACTTGTTAGCCCCTATCGGATCGGTGGGAGAGCTACTCCTGAGTGGACCTACCCTCGCTCGAGAGTATCTAAACAACCCTTCCAAGACCGCCGAGGCCTTTGTGCAGACCCCCTTGTGGGCCGATGCGCACTCTATTAGCCGCGCCTACAAGACTGGCGATTTGGTGTACTACAGAGACGATGGCGGTATCATGTATGTTGGCCGAAAAGACAGCCAGGTCAAGATCCATGGCCAGCGTGTGGAACTGGGTGAAATCGAACAACAGATCCTCAGTTGTCTGCCTCCTCAATCCGAGGCCGTTGTGGCCGTTCTCAAGTCCAGTGGAACACCGTCTTCTCTCCGGCTGGTTGCCTTCGTTCGTATGCCATCACCAGAACACAACACGAACGTGGCCTCCCCAATACCCATGTCCGCAGGTCTGACTGCCACTCTGTTCGGCCTACAATCAGAACTATTCAACAAAATCTCGGCATACATGGTTCCTTCCCTGTACATCCCCTTATCTATTCTTCCAAAGTCTGCAGCTGGTAAAGCAGACAGGAATGCCATGCTGCGGATCGCCAAGGCCCTGACTACGGAGCAGCTCGGCGTCTATTCTCTGAAGGATGCAGCTAAGCGACAGGTTTCAACGGAAACTGAGCGGGTGATGGCATCAGCCTGGGCCTCAGTACTTGGCATCTCCACAGATCTGATTGGTGCCGATGATCACTTTTTCAAGCTGGGTGGCGATTCCCTGTCTGCTATGAAGGTTGCGTCAGAAATGCGTGCTCGAGAGATATTCGTCTCGGTCCCTGATATCTTTACCCATCCTCGACTTTCTGACCTCGCTACACATACCGACCACAAGACAGGGACGCAGGTCCTGGAAGAGACACCAGAAGCTCTGCCATTCGAATTGCTCAGTGATAGACGAGCAGTGTTGGATCGCACTCATACATGTCAAGAATCAGCGTCATTTATCGTCGAGGATGCGTATCCCGCCACGCCGCTCCAGCAAGCCCTTTTCGCGCTCACCCAGACCAATGCCAATGCATATGTGAACAGGATGGTCTTCAGATTGTCCAAAAAGGTTGACATCGCGCTTCTCAAGTCTGCCTGGGAGACTGTGTATTCATCAACGCCAATTCTTCGTACTGCCATTGTCAACACGGAGTCCTGTGGGACATGCCAGGTAGTCTACCAGAAGGAATTATCTTGGACGGAAGTCAAGAGCCCTCTACAGGAGTACCTGCGCACCGATGCGCAGAATCAAATCACTGAAGGCCAGGTCCTCACTCGATACGGCCTTGTCAGTGATGAGGGTGAAGTCTACTTCGTTTTGACGGCCCATCACGCCGCCTACGATGGTTGGTCTACCGGCCTCTTGTTTGACATGGTCCGCAAAGCCTACGATGGCGCACCCATCGAGCCATTAGCTCCTTACACGAGCTTCATTCGATATTTGAACAGCGTCAATCAGGACGAAACCAATAATTACTGGCGTCGTCAACTAGAAAGTTACTCCCGCGTCGACTTCCCATCCACAACTCCGTCGCATCAAGTCCGCAGCGATCAATCGATCGAACAAACCATAGCACTACAATCGGGAACTCCAGCATCAGGAATTACCACGGCTTCCCTACTTAAGGCCGCTTGGGCTTTGGTAGTCTCCAAACAAACCGCAAGTGCCGACGTTGTTTTTGGAATGACACAGAGTGGGCGTAACGCACCAGTCTCTCGCATTGAAAGCGTCCAAGGCCCA
Source organism: Seiridium unicorne (assembly GCA_039778275.1). NCBI lineage: Eukaryota > Fungi > Ascomycota > Sordariomycetes > Amphisphaeriales > Sporocadaceae > Seiridium > Seiridium unicorne. Next base: position 739,517 of record JARVKF010000418.1, read on the forward strand.
ACCATCGCCACGGTTCCAGTTCGAGCCCAGCTAGACCAGTCACAGCATATAACTCAGTACCTGCAGAACATGCACGTGGAGGGCGCCGAGATGATGCAATATGAGCAGGCCGGTCTTCACAACATCAAAGCCCTTGGTCAGGGACCGGAAGATGCTTGCGACTTCCGCAACCTGCTCGTGATTCAATCCCAGAACCAGCTGGAGGATGATCTGCCCGGCTGGATGTCCCCTGTTGACACTAACTTAGACGGGTTCGATACTCTACCCTTGACTCTTGAGTGTACGCTCGGTTCGTCGGGCAAAATTGGGCTTGTCGCTCACTTTGACTCTCATATACTCTCCAATTTCCAAGTAGAGCGCCTGCTCAGTCAGTTTGGTCATATTGCTCGTCAGCTATCCGAAGCAACCCCTGAACAGAAACTCTCCGACATCGACTTCTTCACCCCCGAGGACCAGGAAATAGTGTTTCATCAGTGGAATACAGATCTGCCCCCGATCAACAAGGCTTGCCTTCAAGATCGATTCGAGCAATGGGCTCTAGAGTCACCAGAAAAAGAAGCTATGTGTTCTTGGGACGCGTCTCTTACGTACCACGAGGTCGACGTGCTTTCCACGCGTCTCGCCCAGCGGCTCATTGCCTGCGGGATTAAGCCAGGAGCATTCGTGCCATTCTGCTTTGAGAAGTCTGCGTGGGCCGTAGTATCAATGCTGGCTGTTCTCAAAGCAGGTGCTGCATTTGTGCCTCTGGATCCCGAACACCCCCAGAGCCGACTGAACGATATCATTTCGCAGACACAAGCCAAGCTCATGCTGGCTTCCACCACAGCCCCGCGTCTTGAAATCGAGACTACCTTGACAGTTTCTGCCGACAGTATTGCGGGAAACAGCATCGGTGACCTAGAGGTTTCGTTACCGCCAAAGGATCCGACCTCGACGGCATATATCATCTTCACATCTGGCAGCACAGGCCGTCCAAAAGGTGTAATGATGACACACCAGGCTATATGCTCCAGTGGTACAATGCTGGATTTGGCCGACGTTGGTATCAACAAGGACTCTAGAGTCTACCAATTCCCGTCCTACGTGTTTGATGCAGCTATCTACAACATTTTTGGTGCATTATCTACTGGCGCCACCCTGTGTATACCTTCAGATGCCGACAGGCTCGGACCCAACCTCACCCAATCGATGCGCGACATGCAGGTTACGTGGAGTGTAATGACTGGGACTATCATCCGGATCTTCCAGCCAGAGGATGTTCCAACGCTTCGAACTCTAAAGCTTGGTGGTGATGTCCTCTTCCAAGAAGACGTCGACCGATGGGCATCCAAGGTCCAAATGATCCAAGGATACGGACCAGCAGAAGCATCTGTCTTCGTGACATGGACAAACATAAAACCAGACAGTACACCGAACAATGTCGGTCCTCCTTCGCGAGCGCGCTTGTGGATAGTTGAGCCTGACAACCACGACTTGCTCACACCAGTAGGGATGATCGGTGAAATGCTCATCGAAGGGCCCATACTGGCATCGGGCTATCTAAACGACGAGGCCAAGACAGCCAGTGCATTCATTACAGATCCAGCTTGGTGTCGTGGACAGCAAAGACGGTTCTACAAGACCGGTGATCTGGTGCGCTATGCCGATGACGGATCTTTCCTGTTCATCGGTCGGAAGGATGCCCAGGTCAAGCTCAATGGCCAAAGAGTCGAGCTTGCCGAAATCGAGAATCATCTGTTCTCGTTGTTACCATCACACCAAATAGCAGTGCTCTTGCCGAGTTCCGGCCCTTGCAAGGGCTCACTCACAGCTGTAGTTTCGGCCCCGAGTGCCACCTCTCAGTCGCGCAACCTCGACTTTATTACGGACGCAACGCTCAGGGATGATTTGACTCACAAAATCGCGGATGTACGTGAGGCCATGCCGTCTCGCGTCCCGAGATATATGGTCCCTCGCACTTGGCTTGCAGTTGGCAAGCTTCCGCTTAACTCATCCGGCAAAATTGATAGGAAAAGCATCCAACGGTGGCTAGAAGAGCTAGACACAAACACTGCAAGAGACCAAAGCCTTCAACTAAAGCATGATGCCATGGACGTGGTCCCTACGACTGAGATGGAGAGCATCGTGCAACAGGCCCTCGGGCGGGTGCTCAATCTCTCGTCCGATAACATTCCTTTCAACCGCTCGTTCATGGCTCTGGGCGGCGACTCGATCACCGGCATGCAGCTCGCATCGAGGCTCCAGACATCCAATGTTGTGTTGAGCGTGCGCCAACTATTGGAAAGCAAGACCATCAGAGATCTAGCCGCCTCGGCCCAGCTGAGAGGGCAAAGAATCGAGACGGCCGAGGAAGTTTATGACGCCCCATTTGATCTATCGCCTGTTCAAATGATGTTCGTCGATGCTATCTGTCCAGAATCTGTCAAGCCAAGGCGCTTCAACCAAAGTTTCCTTCTCCGAATCACTCGTACCGTGAGCTTGGATAGGTTAAACTCAGCCTTCAATTACCTAGCATCACGCCATTCCATGTTGAGGGCTCGGTACAAGCAAAATGCAGATGGCCGCTGGGCTCAGCGCGTCTTGTCCCAAGTCGTCGGCTCTTACCGACTCTCCATTCGCACAACAGATGACATAGATCAGGTGATGGCCGAGAGTCAGCTTAGCCTAGACATTGTCAATGGTCCCGTCTTCGCGGCTGATTTGTGTGAGAGGACTGACGGATCTCAAGTCTTGTTCCTAGTGGCTCATCACATGGCTGTTGATCTAGTATCATGGCGCATCATTTTGAACGACCTCGAGGAGTTCCTTGTGAGCAAGGAAGTTGAAGCCCCAAGCCGCCCGCTTCCTTTCCAGACATGGCTTTCACTTCAACAGAAGAAAATCCAGGAGATCCGACCTGAGGATGCCTTGCCGTTCGAGCTCCCAGCGCCAGACGTGGACTACTGGAAGGTACCTGCCGAAGCAAATACATTTGCCAAGATCACGGAACATGAATTCACGCTCGATGCTCGGACCACTATGAAGCTTCTAAATGACTGCAGCGCAGCACTCGACACAGATACAGTCGATGTCCTCATGGGTTCTTTGATCCATGCTTTTGCGAGAACCTTTCCAGACCGCGGCCTGCCAAGCATCTTCACTGAGGGCCACGGCCGCGAATCCTGGGATGACACGATTGATATCTCTTCCACGGTCGGATGGTTCACGACCATGTCCCCCGTTCATGTGACGGTAGATGCTGAAGAAAGAGTCACTCGATTCATCCGAACGGTGAAAGACCGCCGGCGGCAGACACCGATGAATGGTTGGCAGTACTTCACCAGTCGCTTCTTGAACACTGAAGGCAAGCAACGCTTCGCGCAAAACGGACCCGTCGAGGTCATTCTGAACTTTGCTGGGCAGTACCAGCAACTTGAACGGTCGGACGCACTTTTCCAACTTATGCCACGTGATGAGTATGGGGAGGACACCTGCGATGTCAGCCCAGAAATGGAGCGTTCTTCAGTCATCGAAATCTCATCCGGCATTAGTGACGGCTGCCTGAAGGTCACTTTTATGTGGCCTAGCACGATGGAGCGGCAAGAACAGATGAAATATTGGTCAAGAAACACGGAAAATTCTCTCATACAGGCAGTTGCAGACCTGCAACGGCTGACCAAGGAATTCACCATCAGCGATTTCCCGCTGCTTTCTCTGAATGATGAGGAGTTTGAAAGCCTCGTTCACGATTCCTTACCAAAGCAAAACATCACCGACATGCAAGGGGTCGAAGACATGTATCCTGCTACCCCCATGCAGGAAGCTTTGATGATGTCTCGGAGCATAGATCCGGAACTGTATGCAGTCCGGGTCATCTACAAACTGTCCGAACCAGATGGCCGTCCTGTGGATATCGACCGGCTTCAAGCTGCGTGGGCGGCCGTAGTCAATCGGCATTCTACTTTACGGACGGTTTTCGTCGATACCGTTTCAGAGCGCAGCGCACTCACTCAGGTCGTCTTGAAAGATATGCCGCAGACGACAGTTAGAATCGCAAGCGAGACAGATACTGAAGCGGTGAGGACACTTGAACGGCCAAATGCCCTTACCCCCGGCGTCGCATGGGAAGTCACAGGTCCTTGCCAGCTGACTATATGCCATGTCATGACAACCGGAAACACGTACTGCAAGATTGACGTCAATCATGCTGTCACGGACGGTGCTTCTAGTGGCATTCTCATCCGAGATCTCGGTCTTGCATATAAAGAACTTCTTGCGCCTGGTCGTGGTCCGAAATACGGTGATTATGTCTCCTATCTGTTACAGAGTGACAGAAAAGCGAGTTTGAAGTACTGGGGCAACTACCTGAGCGGCCTCGAGCCCTGCATGATCAACAACGGTCTGCCAAGTAGCGAAAAGAAGGAGCTTCGTGATTTGGAGTTTGAGGTACCGGATGCTGCAGGCTTGCGAGCATTTTCTGCTTCAAATTCTGTGACACTCGCAAACCTCTTCCAAGCCGCTTGGGCTCTGGTGCTTCGAAATTTCGCCAACACCGATCAAGTGTGCTTTGGCTACCTCAATGCTGGCCGTGACGCCCCAGTTGAAGGCATCCGAGACGCCATTGGGCTGTTCATCAACATGCTTGTGAGCCGCATCGATTTCACCGATGACCTTGATGCAAACAACCTCGTGAAGAACGTACAATCTGACTACATCAACGCGCTTGACCATCAAAATTGTTCCCTGGCAGATATGCAGAAGCTGGCCGGACAGCCACTATTCAACACCATAATGTCCTATCAGACTATCTCGGAAGTCGATGAGGACCACCAGAGCCTTAATTTCGAACAAGTCTCCGCGCACGACCCGACTGAATATGCGCTGAGCATTAGCGTCGCTGTCGCCGAAAGCTCGATTTGGATCACCATCAGCTACTATACGGATGTTGTTTCGCCCTTCCAGGCTGACAGCATTGCCTCGAGCTTCGAGCAGGCAATTAGCGGTCTTGTCAAGACTGCTCCCAACACAATTGCGCGCAACATCCCAGTCCTTGGTGACCACGACATCGATAAGATTAGCAAGTGGAACGCAGAGTATCCCAGGACAGTCCGACAATGTGTGCACAACATGATAGAGGAACAAGTCGCTGCGCATCCATCAGCCATGGCAGTGTGTTCTACAGAGCTCAATTGGACTTACAGCGAATTAAATGAGCTGGCCAATCGACTGGCCCATCGTCTAGCCATCCTCGGGATCCGGCCTGGAACGAAGGTGCCGTATTGCTACGATGCCTCGCCATGGGCCATCGTCGTTATGCTTGCTATTTTGAAATCTGGTGGCGCTTGCGTGGCCTTGGACCCTAAGCATCCATTGGATCGTCTGCATGGTATATTGGATGACGTGGATGCAGACATCGTGATCGCTGCTCCTCGCCACGCTCCCAAATTCCTGCCCGTGGCGGCGGTCATGGCCCTTGGTCCCGATGAACTCAAGCGCATGACCGCAACCCTCCGGCAAAGGACGACCGCGCTTCCGGAGACGCAACCTGAAGATCTCGCTTTTGTCAACTTCACTTCGGGCAGTACTGGCAAACCTAAAGGGATACTGTTGCAGCATCAAGCCATTTGCACAAGTGGCTCGTACTATGGTGCTGCCATGGGATATGGTCCAGGATCTCGTGCACTACAATTTTCGTCATACACCTTCGATGTCAGCCTTAGCGATATCTTCTTCTCACTCATGCGCGGTGGTGCCGTGTGCGTACCCACCGAGCATGAGAAGCTCAACGATCTTACCGGATTCATCAATCGTCTAGGCGCCAACACGGCTGACTTGACACCCTCGGTACTCGAAGCGATGCTCCGACCCGAGGCGGTTCCTGGCTTGAAGACTATTTGTCTAGGCGGTGAAGCCGTTAAGCAGGATAACCTTTCTGTATGGGCTGACAAGATCGCCCTGCATAATTATTATGGCCCCTCTGAATGCTCCGTCGCCTGTGTTGGGCGATCTGACCTGTCCTACAATGATCAAGCAGCCAATATCGGCATCGGCTGTGGTGCTCTTACCTGGATCGTAGAGGCCAACAACCACAACAAACTTGCACCACTTGGGACTGCCGGGGAGCTTGTATTAGAAGGACCGCTTTTGGCAAAGGGATACCTGAAACTCCCCGAGAAGACGGACGAAGCTTTCCTCTGCGATGTCACATGGCCCGGATTCCCAGAGCCTAGGCGGCTGTACAAAACCGGCGATCTTGTGAGGTATACCGATGATGGCAGCCTGGAATACCTTGGTCGAAAGGATACTCAAGTAAAGATCCGTGGCCAGCGCGTCGAGATTGGGGAAGTCGAGCACCACGCAATCTTGCATACCCCGTCCAAGCTTAATCAGGTCGCTGTGGAGGCTCTGACGATACCGGGACGAGCCGGATTGGTGCTGGTCGCATTCATGGCTGTTGGGTCTCAAATTGATGTGTGCACCGAAACAGCGCTTCCCACCGGATTAGGAACTATATTCCGCAATATGCAGGCCTCTCTGGCGGCATCACTACCAAGCTACATGGTCCCTTCGTTGTTTATTCCCCTTCGTGAGCTGCCGCTCAGCACAGCCGGGAAGCGTGATCGCAGGGCTCTGCGTCAAATTGCCGCTGAGCTATCTGATGAACAGCTGCGTACTTTCTCCTTGGTGGACGACTCTATCGGCAAGCGAGAGCCATCCACGACGACGGAACAGCGTTTGAGGTCAATCTGGGCCAAGATTCTTCACGTTGCGGAAGCAGACATTGGCGTTGACGAGAGCTTCTTCCGCCTCGGCGGTGACTCCATCGCCGCTATGCGACTTGCAGCTGCCGCAACAAAGGCTGGTGTCCAGGTTTCCGTGCTGGACATCATGACGCAAAAGACGATCGCGAAGATCGCGGCTTTAGCCGAGGGCCAGGTGGATGAGGCCTATGCGACACAGAGTATCACCAGTTCGTCCGGCGGTGGCAGTGACTCACAAGACAAATTTTCCACTCACGGTGGCACACCGGCGCACCTTGAGATTGATCCGAGGGAGGTCGAGAGCGTTTACCCCTGCACGGCTTCACAAAGGGATTTGCTACAGGCGTCTAAGGCTAGTCCAGCATCTGGTTACTACCACATCTCGCAGACTTTCGAGGTACTGCCACAACGAAAGGGTGCCGGCAAGATCGACGCCCAGCTCTTCCATGAGGCTTGGCAACGTGTTGTAGATCGGCATCCCGTACTTCGTACCGTTTTTCATGATACACTCGGACAAGTGGTGCTCAAGAAGTACAATGCCGAAGTCACATATCTTCAGCTAGAAGACGTGAAGGAACTCATGGGACAGAATCTAGCTCTTCCCTTGGACAAGCCAACTCCTTTGCATCGCCTTACCTTGGCCAAAACGTCACCAGACAAGCTGATCTGTCGCCTGGACATTCACCACGCCATCACCGATGGCTTTTCCTTGATGACAATGTTTGAGGAACTCGCGAGCGCATATGCGGATACGCTCCCCCTTGGTCCGGGCCCATCTATGCACGCGTACATCTCCCAGTTGGAAGCTCTGGACCGGAAAGCAGCATTCTCTCACTGGAAAGCCACGCTGAATGACCTAACGAACATCTACCAATTTCCGAGGAAGGACAACTTCCTTGGCAACACAACCCGGACGGGCATCCGCGAGATGCACGCGCAAGTGCACAATACTAGGCTCCGCGCCTTTTGCCTGTCGAACGAGTGCACAATGCCGTCGCTCATATATGCAGCTTGGGGTCTCGTGTTACGAAGCATGTGCGGTGATGGCACGGAAGATGTCGTCTTCGCCTATCTTACAAGTGCACGAACCATCATTCCATCTGAGGCACTTGGCTTCCTCGTCAATACTGTGCTGCATCATGTTTCTCGGGACTTGGGCATGCCACTCCCCACATTGCTTCGCAACACGCATGAAGCTGTGCTCAGGTCGCTGCCACACTCTCACGTCACCCCTGCGGAGCTTGGTGTCAGTGTCAGCTCCCTGGTGAATGTGCGGAAGTTCGATGACAATGCCATGGCAGCTCTTGATGCCAACGAGACAGCCGCAACAGGCGCCAGCGGCATCACATTCAACGCGTTTCCGTCGGCGGATCCCATGGCCGTAAGTAGTCTCTCTTGAACAGTTCCAATCTCCAGCATCAGGTCCTAACATTCTTTGCAGTATGATATAGTTGTTGCAGTCTCTGAGCTCGGCGATGACACTCTTGACCTGACGCTAGCGTCCTGGGAATCAGTGGTCAGCGAGCGAGATGCGCAACGGGCGCTGGATTGTCTACAGACTGTTCTAGGGAGGATGGGGCATGATGTCGAAGAGACTTGTGCGGAGTTGATTAGCAGGGTGGTTTCTAGCTAGTGGACGCGTGATCTCATTTGTTATTTCATCTGTTTTGTGGATTAGGCGTATAAAAGGCGCAATGGGGGTTCGTTTCATATCTCTTTGACACGAGTTTTCCTAGGTAGAGATTAAAAGTAACGATTGTCTCCGTTTCATGGTAGTCTCACGTCGGGTGTGCTGCTGGTGCTGTAAAGGTTGTATGTACATTCTTTGAATCATTTTGCACACATTCAATCCTTGCAGTGGCCGTTCAAGAGCCGATCCAAGTTTACCCCGCCAACGTGGCCTGAGTTGCAGGGATATCGGGGTACCAAATATACCCCGCTACTCCGCAAATCGGCGGTTGGGCGCTCAATTCCTGACAAGAAAATTAAATCTCCAGTGGGATTCGGGGCTGACACGGTCGATTCGGATCAGACGGTGACGCGATTCCAAGCGTATAGGGTTGGATCACCACACCACCACCTGTGCAAACTCAATTGACGAAGGAACTGAAGGCCCGACCGCCCAAGAAGACACTGAATAAACCAGATCGCCATGGCTCCTTTCCCTCCGCCGCCGGTCAACACCATCGACTGGTCCAACGTCGGCTTCCGAGTACGTGAGGGTGAGTCAGTCTCCTATACAATGACACTGCAGTCCCTCAGGGCCAATGCAAGAAAACTGTACTTACTCAGATGCTCAAGTCAACGGCCACATCGAATCCCACTACTCGGTCCAGACAGGGAAATGGACCGCCCCTCAGTTCGTCGCTGATCCCTTCATCCGCATCCATGGCATGGCGCCCGCCCTGAACTATGGCCAGCAGGCCTACGAGGGCCTCAAGGCATTCCGCACGCCCTCGGACAGCATTCAGATCTTCCGGCCCGAACGCAATGCCCAGCGCATGCAGCACTCAGCCGAGTACATCAGCTGCCCGCCCGTGCCGACCGAACTCTTCCTCGACGCTGTGAAGGCCGCCGTCGCCCTCAATGCCGAGTTTGTCCCACCCCACGAGACGGGTGCCGCCATGTACATCCGCCCTCAAATCTATGGCTCCAGCGCCCAGCTCGGCCTCAGCCCGCCCGAGGAGTACATGTTCTGCGTCTACGTCCTGCCGACTGGCGTCTACCACGGCACGCATCCGGTCAACGGCCTGATCCTAGATGAATTTGACCGTGCTGCGCCGAACGGTACGGGCAGTGCTAAGGTTGGTGGCAACTATGCGCCCGTCTTGCGGTGGAGCGATCGTGCGAGGAGCGACGGTTTCGGTATCACGCTTCACCTCGACAGCGCTACGCATTCCGAGGTCGACGAGTTCAGCACGAGTGGTTTCATTGGCGCCCTGACGGATGGCGAGAATGTCACACTGGTTGTGCCGGACTCGAAGAATGCGATCAAGAGTGTGACGGCGGACAGCATCACGTCGATTGGCGAGAGCTTCGGATGGAAAGTTGAGCGGCGATCGGTAAGTAGCCGACGTTGTGGAACTGGAGGAGCGTGCAGGTCTAACATTGCAGCAGATCAAATACACAGAGCTACCTCAGTTCTCCGAGGTCATGGCTGCTGGAACCGCCGCGGCTCTGGTACCCATTCGATCCATCTCACGTCGCTTTGACCCCGCATCATCAGCGTCCATCAGCTCGGCAATCAAGCAGCACCCACGCTTATCGGCGGAGGGCAAGCTGGAGAAGGTCACATACATCCAGGACAGCCAAGAAGACGCCGGCCCTATCTGCCTGAAACTGCTATCTCAGCTCAAGGGCATCCAGCTTGGAAAAGTCAAGGATGAATTCAACTGGTGCACTCCAGTTAGCGAAGCGGACGGCCAAAAGGTCGCTGACGTCCCAAAGGCGGCAAATGGCAATGGGCAAACCATTGATCAAATGGATTAGTGGGCTACGTGGTCAAGGGTCTTGTGTTATAATTCCGTGGACTGGTGACAACATCGCTTGGGCTTTGACCAGATTTGGACAAAAACAATCTGTTTAAAAAAGGAACCAAAGTCAAAAAGGTTGGAATATAGCATTCTACTTCCCTGTAGGTCTCACATCGTGTAGCAATCTGGAATATGGCCAAGACAATCCTGAAAATAAAGCAAAAAAAAAAAAAAAAAAAAATTTTTTTGAGGAAAAGAAAACCCCCAAGCCAACTCGCGCCTGCTTGCAAGGCCATTTATTCATGTTGTTTTCTTCGTTATCTATCATACCATAACACCATTTCGAGTGGTATTTCTGGTGGTAACCCAGTGGCACTCTTAAGGATTAATTTCCCGACAGGTCACCGATGCGGTAGCTTTTGTCTTACTATATCTTCGGGCCGTCATAGAAGAAGGGTCTGGCGCATCCATCCCCCATCACATGATTGAATTGTAAAAGCCATGGAGGTTTCGGCCGGCGGGGGCACCAGTTCAGGCCCTGTCTTGCCAGCCGGGACTCAGTGGGCAGGCAGTAGGACTTGAAGACTGCACACAGCAAGGCAATCCTCAGAGCCGATACGGATGTCTTTCGTCCGGAGCGGTGGCTTGAGCTTGCCGCGAGGATACTAGGATATGGACCTCGGTTTAGATATTGACAAGGCATATATTGTCATTCTGACCGAGAAGATCTGTTTAGTACTGTACTGTACTAGGCACAAGAGTGACCTATGCCAGAACCGAGTAATTCTTGTATCAGGCATTTTACTCCCACTAGAGAATTCAACATGCGATTTCATCGTCCGTACGAGCAAATAATGGTGTCATGACATTCAGAAGGCTTCGAGATATCACAGGGCCTCGAACACAATGTGGGCAAAAACATATGGATAATGTCCAATGCCAAGATCATACGGGTTGTAATGTGTATAGGGCGAGAAGGTCACCGGTAACTAGCAGCTAGGAGAGCCCAGATGCTGGGAAGACTCTCCACCACAGTGACTAGGACGATGGACCGCATTTGGCCAATGAGGATCCATAAGCTAGTGCGGGGGTCTTCATGCAATCGGACGGGGTCGAGATTGCTCGTTTGTATGATCCGAGTGGATACGTCTGGGTCGGTTTACTATTCCAGTCTCATTGAGGCTCTGGGGACCGCCGCATGGTCATACCATCACTAGTAGGGATGAAGTCCTTGAGCGAATTAACATCTTCCCCCGATTCGCCGCAGAAGAACCTTGAACATTGGACCCCGGAGGGTACCGTCCTTCAACTTGGGATGCTGAGGGATTTCTGGGAGGGAGGCCTCCCGAAGCCAGACGTCATGATTACCTTGCGTAATCTATAGTAAAGTAATTCAAGTGTGATACCAGGGATACCTACGACCACGATCGTTGCTCCTGTAGAATGAAGTCTTGGAATTGTGCCGTGGCTTTGTTGCCAAGATGAGGCCGAGAGAAAGGAACATTGAGTTATAGCCAATTTCTATCTTCGTCACGTGGAGTTCTGCTTCGCGGATTCGACCTTGTCTTTTCACGACGATAATCTACGATGTAACCATCACCACAGGTACGCTAAAGTAGGGACCGAATTTGGATCACGTTTGGTGGAGCGCTACAGCTCCAAGCTTTTCCTAAAAGCGTATTCCGGCGCATGCAGCCAGAAGACATCGGCTAGGAAGATTCTGATGGGCTTTTCTAGGGACTGATCTCGGTAAACTGGGTTCGAGGTTGACGAGCACACCGCCTCATGCTTACCAACAGCCTGGACTAGACAGCGTCACCCGTCTCAATAGGTATACTTATTGCTGGGATTGGCGGGCTTACAATAGCAATACATCGTCTTGAAGGAAGTAGTACGTCCATCACTGAAGCTTGGGACAAAAAGCAAAGCTTGAATCGTGTCTAATGCAGCCTGTCAGCGTTCCCCGAGAGAACCCCTGAACATCATGCTTGCGAGTGTTCTCTTGACCAATCGGCAGTCCACGTTTTAGCTTCATTGTGTACGATATGAAGTCGCTAGCCCACTCAAGCTTCTCTCCTCCAGGGTCCCCGATGCGGGGATCTAGCGGCCGCTTACATAGCTCGAGACAAAAGATTCCAGGGTGCTGGCCCAGACTTCTACCTCCCTGGCATGTGTGGGCCAGCTTTGCCGTGTTAGTGATGGACAACACTGGGGGATTCGCTCGGCAACCTCTCGCCCAACTGTCGTGAAGCGGGATTTTTCAAGTGTAGGTGCAGCAGCCGTGAGCGCATAGACGTATCCGAGGCAGGGGGTTTTCCCACATGCTTTAGATGTTGGTAGCTTTCCTGTATCGTGGCGTTGGGCGGCGGTCAACGCGGCGGTAATCTGCATGCATTTTGGAAAAGGGCTTAGGAGGCCTCGCATGTCTTAAGGACCCTTGCGTGGACTCACATGCTTCTTGTCCCAGCGTGCTTGTCTTTTTCTCTTACGTATCTCTACGTGACATCGTTGGCGAGGCAAGGCAGATTTACGTTAACATCCGTTGCTACATTTCCTGCCATTCTCCCTAGCACTGCCATGGTGGCACAGCCGACGACCATCCGCATTGCGGACGATGTCAACGAGCCAGTCAAACCTGAGACATCTGCCAGGGCCGGAGGTATTTACGATGTGCGTAGCTTGCCACGAGCTGGCGCGTCTTCCGGCCGCCGAAGCTCGTCTCGGCATTCGCATGACAGACGTAGCGAGCAGGCCGGAGACGGAGACGACGGCGACTGGAACCCGAACGACGGCGGCCGCCAAAAGCAGATCTTCAAGGGGACAACATTGCTTTGGTAACGTGTCTCCGTTGTTAATCATCGTTTATACGACAGATCTTTGCTGACTTGTTCGTCAAGGCTGGCGTACCAGTCCATTGGGGTCATCTATGGCGATATTGGAACAAGGTAAGCGCTCTCCAACACCCACGGCTATACAGTCCAAACCCTAACACAGTGCCATTCAAGTCCTCTATATGTCTACTCGTCGACCTTCCTCTCAACTCCGACCCACAATGATGTACTGCAAGTGTTGTCTCTGATCATATGGTCACTGACCATCATGGTCACATTGAAATATGTGGTGATTGTACTACACGCCGACAACGATGGTGAAGGAGGGACTTTCAGCTGCTACTCGCTACTGACCAGATATGTGAGTGCTCCTTGAAATCGGCTTTGGTCAAGAGCTAAGTAAACAGGCCAATATCACACAACGCGATCCTCGAGAAGCCTTACTCGTCAAGATGGAGCGAGTCAAGACGCAAGATCTCCACCGATCAAGCAAGAGAATTCGCTCTGGCATGGAGAAGAGTCCATTCGTTCGTGGGCTCCTCAAAGTGATCGGGGTGCTCGCCGTTTCCATGGTCATGGCTGACGGGGTCCTCACCCCAGCCCAGTCCGTTCTAGGGGCTGTGCAAGGACTCCGTGTTGTCAACTCAGACATCACAGATTCTACCGTCGTCGGTACTACCTGTGGCATTTTGGTGCTGTTGTTCGTTCTCCAGCCGCTAGGGACATCCAAACTCGCGAGCTTCTTCGCGCCAATAGTTATAGTATGGCTTGGTTTCAATGCTGGCTTCGGTATTTATAACCTCGTCATGTTCGACCACTCGGTTCTCAAGGCATTTTCACCGTACTTTGCCATCGAGTTCTTTAGGGAGAAAGACACTGAAGGCTGGAGAATGCTTGGGGGTGTTCTCCTGGCGTTCACTGGCGTTGAAGCACTCTTCGCAGATCTGGGTGCCTTCTCTCTTCGGGCTATCCAGCTCAGCTGGCTGTGCTACTGCTATCCTGCTCTCCTTCTGGCATATATCGGCCAAGCAGCATATTTAAGCGTGCACCCAGATGCATATTCCAATCCTTTCTACAACTCAGTACCTCCGGGAATGCTCTACCCCAGCCTAGTCATTGCCGTCCTCGCAGCTATCGTGGCGTCGCAGGCCATCATTACTGCGACATTCCAAGTAAGACCCTTCCCCGCGCCACCGTTTACTACCTCGCTAATACAGATTCGTAGCTCACTAGCCAGATCATGAAACTGTCTTACTGTCCTCAAGTCAAGATTGTGCACACGTCGAAAAAGTTCCACGGCCAACTCTACGTTCCTTTTTTGAATTGGATCCTGATGGCCCTGACCATCCTTGTCACTGGCGTGTACTCTAATACCACTAGACTGGGAAATGCTTATGGGTGAGTACTAGTTGCATATTCTATAGGTCGGTCTCTGATACTAAATTAAACCAGAGTCTGTGTCATGTTCGTCACCTTTTTCGACACTTGCATGGTAACCCTTGTGGCTCTGATCGTTTGGAAACACTCTGGCTACGTTGTCTTCTTGCCATGGCTGTTCTTTGCAACTTTCGACGGCCTGTATATTTCTTCGTCACTCACCAAGGTTCCTGACGGCGCTTGGTTCACACTTACCATATCTGGCATTCTTGCTTGCCTCTTCCTCCTGTGGCGCTTCGGGAAAGAGAGTCAGTGGCACGCCGAAGCCGAAGACAGATTTAGGCCCTCCTCCTTAGTCATCAAGGATAATGATGGCGGCTTGTCCTTGGCAGATCGGTGGGGCGGCGGGTCCCTCAGCAGAATTAGAGGTTTGGGTATCTACTTTGACAAGACAGGAGTCTTAACACCCATGGTCTTCACCCAGTTTGTGTCAAAGTTTGGTGCGATCCCCGAGGCGATGGTGTTCTTCCACCTCCACCCCGTCGAAGCGCCCACAGTGCCAGATGCGGAACGATATTCCGTCTCTCGGCTAAGCGCTATCCCAGGATGCTACAGGCTTGTTGTCAGCCATGGTTTTATGGACGAGGTCATTTCGCCAGATCTCGCACTGCTGGTGTATGAACAAGTTCGAAAGTTCATTGTCCGCCAAGCGGGCGGTGAAGTATTGCCTGATGAGAGCGAGATACAAGATGAGTCAGTAGCTACGTCCACGAGTGTCGAGCAGGAGTGTGATCAAGGGATCAACGAGAGTCCTGCCGTATCTGATGTCAACGGTGTCGTCGAGGGAGATGAGAAGGGGAAACATCGCCGCCCTATTGAGCTTAGCGACGACAGAGTCAAGATGGAGCTTGCGCACCTCGATCGCGCCTTTGCCAACAAGGTTATGTATGTGATCGGCAAGGAGCAAATGCGGATCAGGACTTCAACGCGTATCTTCAGGCGTATGCTTCTTACATTGTTTCTATGGATCAGAGAGAACACCAGGGCGAAGATTGCAAATCTGAAGCTATCTATGGATCGTGTTGTTGAAGTTGGATTCGTCAAGGAGATCTAATGATGTAGTGACAAACACGGACGAAATGTCACCAATGATCGGTTAACAAATATTCGATATATTATAGAAGCTATAGAGGAGATTTCGATTATGATATTGGACTACGTAAATTATGACATAGCATTTATTCACCAAATGTCGAGAACTTAAAATGATCAACTTGCGCTCGAAGCATTTTAGCCTCGTGTCTTCCAACCCTCAGCCTTAAAAGGAATTCCAAAGAAACCATATCCCCTTTGTTTCTTTGGACAACCATCCCTTCGTAAGCAGCAATATACTAGAGACGCAGAGTCTCGGGTAATTGCGCCACAAGGCGTCTGCTAATATATTTCTATGGCATAAAAATGCTATTTATCTATCGACCGGCGATTAAATCTCTCCGAGAGTGAAACACGCCGCTTATTTAATAAATGTCCAATCCCTTGCATGTACCAGCCCTGGAACCTCAGTCGAAAGAGCTGAAGCAAAACTCTGGTCAATCTGGCGGTTTACCAAAGGACTGGCCAAACAACTGCTCTATAAACAGTAGCAATACCATAAATGACAATGTACCTTAAAATTTGTGAAAGCTCCCAAAAAGAATCTCCGGTATTAATTTTCCTGTACCATCCTGTATCACTCTATAATTTTCTATGGCATTCAATTGATTGCAGGTGCCAAGGGATAGACCTGCATTGAAGACATAGATGGGACAAGATATTATGTCTCAGCCTTCTTAGGTGTATTCCATCTACATGCAGTTAGTTGACCAGCCAGCCGCTCTACACTCTCAATGGAGAGTAATAACATATGCATGACATTGCCTTCCACACCTCTTCTGCTTTTACTATGGGCTCGACTAATGGTAAGTTTTCGCTTCGGATTCTTGCTTGAGATGCGGAACAACCAAAGTTCTTTGAACTGGTGGCTCGCCATCTGGGGTATCGTTTTCGCCTTAATATCTATCACTCATGGACAGGGATTTTATCTTGAGCCATTTTCTTGCTCGCCAGCACAGAACTGGCAGGAACTTGGATGTTACGACACTACGGCACAGCCCTTTACCTTTGCTGTGCAGAATGGATGGAACGGCGACGACCCTTCGCGAAGTTATGCCATCTTCAACCCCGGTGGCAACGTCATCAACAGCACAGTCGCCCCCAATTTTTGCGTGCAGGCTTGCAGGGCGCACGGCTTCAGATACGCGTCGCTTTATGATCGAACATGTCGCTGTGGAACAATCTTGGGAGCACTCCAGTCCAAGAGATCAAGTGATCAGACCTTATGCTACGCAACTCCGGATGCGAATCCATGTGGTGGCGACAAGTCTGAGAATTGCGGTCAGACCAGCTCGAATAATCACGCTCGTATCTTTGTCGATCCTTCATTTGAGGCCGAAGCGGATCTGATGGCGGCGGGTTCAACAATTGTGGCTAACTCTTATCTTCTCCTCGGATGCTTCAATCGACCAAACTTGCCATCCGACGACTCGAACAGGGAATCACGCCAGATGACGCCCCTAGCATGTCTGGCGAACTGTGCGCTATATGGATTCCCTTTGGTGTATATGTATTATGACACAAGGTTGGACTCCCAGATTTCACAGCCACCATCTTGTGCTTACTAAATATTAGCTCTGGTACCCTCACCCCTGTTCATTGCTTCTGCGGGACAGATTTCGGTATACAGTCACGGTCTTATGATGATAGCGTGAATAGTGGAAGTAACAAGAAATGCGACATAGTCTGCACCAGTGGATCTCAGTCAGTTTGACCAGGCCAATAGTGATCTTCATCACCGATACTCATTTACTCCAGTGGCTGCAATTCTGTGACAGCAAGGTGCTGCGGTGATGCTGGCGCCCAAGTTTACCCCATTTATGCCAATCCTAGGCTTATGGGGTGTCATGTGAGTAATTACATCTGGTTCGGCTTCTCCTTTTCCCCCCTCCTCAAGGAATCTAGGGTCCTTTTGTCAGGCTGCGGAACATATGACCATACATCAGACAGTTTTGTATCAAGCGAGCCCTGCGGTCGTATTTGAGAGAATGAATGGTCTAACGTATTTCTCGCCCTTTAGATTCCTCGTATCCCAGGATACTATCCTACCGAGACCAACAACATGTACGCCACGCCAGTTTCTACCCAGTACTCATGCATCGCCACACCTGTTAGTCTCTCTTCTCGGCGGAATTCTGTGACGACGTATTCATTCAACCGTTCCGCTGTTGGTACAATCACTAGATCTGCGAGTTTTGTCGCCACAGTCACGAGCGTTGGTAGGTCTGGGGCTACGAACTACGTGAACTTTGGTTGCTACGACGGGGGTGTGAGCAGTGCACTATCGTACGGCAGTGCGATCGCCACAGTTGAACCGACTGGTACACCTTCGAGTATTGATGTTGACAGCTGTGTGAGCTACTGTGCTGCAGCTGGTAAGCCGTGGGCTGCTGTAGGTGGTCCTCGAACTGCCACTCGATGTGTTTGCGGCGATAGAATCGGAGTCGCTCTTTCGGGACCAATCGCTATGGATTACTGTAACGAGCCATGCCAAGGGACTGGTAGTCAACAGAACTGCGGTGACACGAGCAGGGTGATCGTCTACGCCGCCTCACCCAGCGCAACTACGGGCTCATGGTATTCGAGCTGGTCGTCGAAAATCATCACCCGAACTGTAAGATTCCTCCCTCCCCGTATCCATGACAAGCCAAGTTCCATGTGATTATAAGGACCACTGACAAAGCATGATGCACTCTTTAGTATGGTTGTACTGGATGTAGGTTATTCCCAAAGACTTTTGTCATGCATTTGAATCCGACGACTTTTACTTGAAGCCTTGGGTTTCTTCTGGATTTCGATCTCCATGGCTCACTAGTAGTGCAGCAACAACCACTGCGACTACGACATCGACGTCGAGTAGTTCAACCGCTGCCTCTTCTACCTCAACGACCTCCGTGACTACGACCACAACGTCAAGCAGCCCCACGAGCACGTCCAGCTCTAGCGTATCTTCATCTTCAACCACCACTTCTGTGCTTCGAACGACTTCCAGCAGTGCTAGCAGCACATCTACGTCTCAGAGCTCATCTACTCCGTTGACATCAACATCGAGTTCAGCGTCCACAACCAGATCTTCTACGCTCGTGACACAAAGTAGTTCCAGCATCAGCTCTACCACTCCTACCTGTCCTGCCACTTCGATCACTTCTTCGACCACTTCTTCGACTAGCAGTTCGACCACTTCTACGGGTCCCAGTAGCTCTACGAGTCCTAGTAGCTTTACGAGTTCCATCAGCTCTACCAGTCCTACTAGTCCTGCCACTTCGACCACTTCCACTTCTTCGACTAGCAGTTCGACCACTTCTACAAGTCCCGGTAGCTTCATGGGTCCTAGTAGCTCTACGAGTTCCATCAGCTCTACGAGTTCGACTTCCATAAGTTCGTCCAGTTCCATTAGTTCGACTAGCCCTATGAGCTCTACGAGTATAACCTCCACGAGTACGACCTTTACCAGTTCGACCAATTCTATTAGGTCGATTAGTCCTATTAGCTCTACAAGTTTGACGTTTACAAGTTCTACCAGTTCCATCAATTCGGTTAGCCCTACTAGCTCTGCGAGTTCAATCTCCTCGAGTTCCGATTCGACCAGTTCACCCAGTTCCAGTAGCTCCAGCCAATCGTCATTGCAGTCAACAACGACATCCCCAACAACAAGCAATCCAACTCCTAACACCGGACTATCATCTTATACCTCAGCATCTCAAAGTAATAGCGACACAAGCCTTGGTAGCTCTCCTTTCGATAGCTCGGTGCCAACTTCATCTATGGCAATGTCATTCAGCTCGGCGACAACTAGTTCATCTGTAATCCACAGCAGTTCAATTGGCATCACAGCTAGCTCTACCACAGTCACGACGTCATGGACATCTTCGTCCTCAGCATCAGATAGTGCCGTTACTTCCACTTCAATGTCGGCGACCTCCCCGAGCTCTACCTCTACTAGCAACCTTGTTTTAAGCTCTTCGACTACTCTGAGCTCAAGCGATCTCAGTTCTAGTACCACTACTGCGGGGAGCTCTACCTCCTCGAACGATGCCTCGAGCAGAGAAATTACTAGCATTTCAACGAGCTCGGTCAAGACCAAATCAGCCTCGAGCTCGTCGGTGTATACGAGTGACAGTAGTACCTCCGAAACAAACCCCACAACCACTATTTCAACAAGCTCCCCGGCTGATACCATAGTCAGCAATCCAAGCTCTGGAACATCAATCAGAAGTACTACTCAGGATGGGGATACCAGTACATCCACCACCGTGTCGAGTTCCCACCAAACTATGAGCACGTCTAGTTCTGGAGACTGGTCTTCCGTTTCGTCCAGCCCATCCCAAGGTGCTCAGGATTCGATTACTGAAACGACCCGCAGCTCATCTTCTTCGTCGAGTTCGAGTGGGATAACACTGATGTCCCAAGCGACTAGCACGATGGATTTCGAATCATCGACAAAGTCTTCCACGGAGTTTTCCACGGAGTCTTCGACAATTTCATCGACGAGCGTACCAGATACGACAAGCTCCCAATCGTCATCAAAGATGTCAGAATCCTCTTCCTTGTCAGGTGCAACCCTTAGCAGTTTCTCTACGTCTTCATCTGAGGACCTGTCTACAAACCAGGGACAGACCTCAATCGACTCTTTCAGTTCAAGTTCTACGACTCAGTTTACATCCACTGGTACGACCAGTGATGACGAAACCTCTACAACTACTTTTCCGACTGGTACACAAATCGGAACATCCGCGCCCGAGACGACGGAAATCTCAACGTCGAGAACATCTTCTGAATCAAATGTTAGCTCGTCTAGCAAATGGACTCCATCAACTACGACTCTTGAAACCACCTCACTTTCTTCATCCACCAGCACGCACCTGACCACAAGTGTAAGCCGCGTGCTCACAATCCCAATATTCGTTTTCTAATCTCCTATACCGACATTAACTTTATATGTAGGAGCAAACAAGCATCACGCCATCGCAAATTACGTCCACGTCGATTAGTGAAACAGAAGGAGAAGCAGAAACATCAGTTTGGGCGTCGTCTAGGAGCCTCACAACATCAGACGATCAGTCAGTCCAGTCGACAACTGGCAAGGAGACATTAACCGATACTTCGCAGACTTCTGAGTCTAGTCAAACCCCAACAGCGACCAGCTCTGATAGTACCACGGTTTTTGAGACTCCAACAACAACGCATTTATCGGGATCTTCTTCGAGTTCAAAGGAGTCCGTTACTCAAACTTCAGCAGAGGGCTCAACTATCAACACTGATACTTCCCTCTCAAACAACATTCCAACGACGTCGACAAGCACAAGTACTAATAGCCAAGAAGCAACGGACACAATATCCCTCATAACTTCATCTCCTTCATCAACTTCGGATGGTACAGCAACATTCACGGACACAGACAGTAGCACCTCAAGCAGTATGAGCAGTGATTCGACGGGTACAGACGCAACAACGACATTTGCTAGCACGGAGTCGACCAATGATGCATCATCGACTTGGCAATTCCCGGCATCCTCGATTGACACGACCAGTGATGTGAGCATGACTACTGAAAACCTGTTATCGTCTTTCTCGAATCAACTCAGCTCAGGCAGCGTGACAACAGACTCCAGGACAAGTAGCACCACTTCACCGAGCTTGGAGATATTCTCAAGTGTGTTCGGTAATGATTCTACCTCTTTGTTGACAGATATAGTGTCCATGTCCACTACCTTCTCACTTGAGAGCACTTCTTCAAAGATATCGGACTTGAGTTTAGCGACCGAAACGCCCACTTCAGATTTCTCGACATCATCAACTACCACTATGGAGATTAGTGCTACGATAATTATATCGACCACGACAGAAGAAATAAGCACATCGAGCCAGGATCTTACAGTGACTAGCACTACTTCTTCAATCAACGACTCCTCTACACCAAAGGTCAGCGATACTTCTACAAGTTCAACAGCCTTGGATTCAGCAATAGTTATCTCGCCAGCCAGTGCCAGTGGCGTCCACGAAACTACCTTGAGCAATAGCGAGAGTTCAACCGAGTCCTCACAAAGCACACTTACCAGTACAAGCCCGTCTGAACCAACTGTGAGCACGACTGAAACTTTCCAGTCAGGTTCCAATAATGATTCCGAGTCGACATGGGGCAGTCCACCGATCTCTAGTACCTCAGCAGAGAGCACTATTTTGTCGAGCTCCTCAGAAGAGCAGACGACCATTGAATCCAGTACTAGCCTAACGCGTGATACCACTGTTAGTACGACAACGAGTTCAGTCCAGGAGGCCGTAGGAAGTACCTCGATACTCACAACGAGTGTTTCAGATGATACGACCATGACTAGCACTACGTTTACAGCAACGCCCCCTCCAAATGAGACTTCTACAACCAGCTCTATGTTTAGGACAAGCGCTTCGTCTACAGATGGATTCTTGCCAACCACTTCACTTGGATCAACAGAGATTGGAACAATGACTTCTGATCAAAACACGACGGCTAATTTTGATAAGTCCTCTTATACTTCCACCACTGATATCATATCCTCTGGCTTTACGGTAGATTTGAACACTTCTACTCAAGTGATTTCGTCTGAAGTCTCGATCATGACGACATCATCCAGTGAAGAGGCTTCCGGTGGTACCAGCTCGAGGGAGACTCTGAGCGAGACTACTTCGTCGTCATCACGGACGAACCTGGCGACAGCCTCCACATATTCATCATCTATTTCAGGAATTTCAAGCAGTGAGATAACAGAATCATCCACAGATAGTGATTTTACGACCTCGTCTAGCAGTTTTGTATCAAGCACAGAGAGAATGAGAACATCATCAGCTGGACAGCAATCTGCGGAGTCCTCCAGCCTAAGCATTAGCAACGAATCATCAACTATCCTCACTACGGTTGCTACGTCGAAGCTCATGCCCTCTAACACAAACTCAATCGAGACCTCAACCACGTTCAAGACTGTCAGTGAGACAATAACAATAATAACAACGTCAACCACATCTCTGGCTCAAGATACACGAAGTTCTACTTCTTTAATTCAGCGCAGCGCCACATCAACCGACTGGAGCACTCAGAGCACATCCAAACTCGATCTTTCCCTAGGTGGGCAAACCATTACCACCATAACAACCCCAGGATCAACATCCAGCTTCAATTTCGTACTGACAACAAGTTTCCGATCTGATTCAACATTATTGCTAAGAAGTGATTCTGAGTCTTCCTCTGAGACAACTAGCGGTACCGATAATACCCACAGAACGTCAGAGGTAAGCTCTGTGCCAAATACAAGAACCGCCGGAAGTACGAGTCGCTTTGAGATATCTTCATCCACAGCAGATCCAAGTGACAGCAATCTGAAAAGCAATGACATTTTGACTGCTACGACACTGACAGCGTCAATAACCATTTTGACTACAAGTAGTTTAGAGATCGCAAGCGAGTCAGGAAAGACGACTTCCACGAGCGCAAGCACTTCTTCATACGCCAGCTTGAGCCCCACGAGCTTCTCCTCTACAGACCAATCAAGCACTCTGGGGGAAATAAATCCGTCTAATGCAGCGTCAAGCATGAGAAATACAATTTCGTTCAGTACTACCGTTGACCAGCAGAGTCATGTACTGAGTGATTCTACAATGACCGGCCAGCCTACAAGTTTCTCTGGTGCAGCTTTAACTACAAGCAACACTGGCGATCGTACATCAGAAGATACTCAAATAAGCCGAGCCATGTCTTCTTCGTTGTTCATCGAGAAGAGCAGTGCTATTCTCGCCGATTCAAGCAATACTGCCATGTCTTCCTCACCCTCCAGCTCAACACATGAATCCATACCCGAAGCAGAGTTTGTATCAAATACCCAAAGGACAACTTTTACGGGAGGCACGGCAGAACCTTTGAGCAGCGAGATTTCGTTGTCTGCATCAAGTACCGAATTTTCCTCCACCATTCAAGAAGCCCTATCCGGTACATCACCTGGCTCTTCAGAAGTATCCACAACGATTCTGACTAGTCCCTCTTCTACATCAATAACAACGAGTACTGGTATCAGCTCGCTTGTGACGACTACAAGCCAAGGTACAGTCACAACCAACGCTAAGACTGCAATTGCGTCGACCAGCTCTGTCATCACCCTCGAAACTTCGCATAATAGCCCTCCATTCACAAGCGATGACATAACATCAATCAGCGGTGGGGGTTTGATCACCAGCGTAATTCCAAGCGGCGGTGCATCTCAGATCACTACGAACAATTTTGACAAAACCTCAAGCAGTAATGGGGATCTGGGTAGTACAAGTTCACTTGCCAGTGAGTTTACTTCTAGTGACACTGCTGCAACATCCTTAAGACTCGATGTCACTTCGATTTCCATGCTATCTGGACCATCGGACACCTCAAGCAACTTGCAGACAGCAGACTCATCTCCAGCATCTTCGACATCGGATTCATTTGTGGAGCCCTCGAAGACTTCAGGGCAGAGCTCGGAAAACCTTTCATCCCCAGATTTCACGGGACTGCAAACAAGATCAATAACGAGTATATCTGAATCATTAAGTGACACTCTGCCGACAACACGAGATTCCGACCTCGCGACGTCAACTTTTAGTCCCGGCGCCTCATTCGATGATTCTAGTTCACCGTTACTAACAACTTCGACACTCCCTTCGGGCATCCTGACATCATCGCTGGCCGTGGAGTCCTCACCAACAAGCACGAATGGTTTGTCAAATAATGAACCATCTTCTAACGTCTTTACGAGTTCGCCGATGTTGACGAGTGGCGACTCGGCACTGGTGACACTCACCGACAGCAGAACATCATCTCAGAGTTCGAATGATGTTCAAACATCCGGAAGTGACAGAGATTTTGTCACTTCCGGTACCGTGGAGGCAACACCTTCGGAAACGAGTTCCACTGTCAAACCAACAGTCACAGTGAGCTCTATGAAGATGAGGAGTTTTAACTCAATGTTTGATGAAGAAGAGGTGCCACCGGGGATGGCTCAGCTCACCTGGTTTGAAGTCCTAGACGCTAACAACGGGAATGTTCTATCTGTGGAGAAGTTTATCGTACAATACATTGGCTGTCATGGATTGGAACCCAACCAAAATCCATTTGAGGGGGAGAACGCAACGGATAAATTCAGAAATGACCCACACGCTGGCTCGACTGCCTCCAACTGTGCAGGTTATTGCGCCGACGACGGTGAAGGCTTGTCAGCCAACAACCAGGGTGCCTGCTTTTGTGGAGGAACTGTCGTTCCCAGTAAAGGGGGAAAGGAGAGACGGAGGTGCGAAGCGCCGTGTCCTGGTGACAAGAGCCAAAGATGTGGCGGTGGTGAAAAGAGCAGAAAGCGATGGGTACAACGTGATACAAAGAGCTACTTCAACATCATACTCGCCATGCGACCTGATGAGGTGGTTGTTGTGGTCGCTGCAAATTCAAGCTCCGCAGCTACACCGTCATCTACAGACATGCAGTCGTCTTCAGCCATGTCGTTGTCCACAGGCATGCACTTGTCCACGGATACGCACTTGTCCACGGATACGCACTTGTCCACGGATACGCACTTGTCCACGGATACGCTGTTGCACTCACCCACGCTGTTATCTTCTGGTACACTCTTACCTATAAGCATGCAGTTACCTATACGCACGCAGTTATCTCCGGACACACGGCCAGATACAGGCTTACAATCTTCCACAGGTAACACACAATCATCCACAGGCACGCGTGTATCTACAAGTATGCGATTGACTACGGATATTCAGCAGTCTACAAGTATGGTGCTCTCCTTGGGTTCCAGCCTTTCTGTTGATTCTACCATCTCCGCTATTTCAAATGCTCTAACTCTACCAATCAACCGGCCCACGCCCACAGTGCCTTCCAGTATCGATTACTTCCATACTTCCAAAACTGAGTTTAGCCTTCCAGTGAATCCTGGTGGGAGCACTGTGACATTGTCCATTGGTAGCAGCGCAACTAGCTATTCGAGACCCAACGATTTCTCCGCTCCAACAACACTACAATCAAGCAGTGGGCTCACTGAGGGCAACTTTCCCTCACGAGATTCTTGGACTGCCACCCTCTCCAATGATGATGTATCTGCGAAACCTTCTACAGGAGTTATAGACGGCAAGACTATTACATTGTCTTCTGTTAGTCCTTCGGGCTCGATGGGATCGGCTATAAATTCTACGATTCAGATGTTGAGCCGTTCAAGACCCTTCAATACTGCTTCTTTGACGGCTGCTTCAGAAGCTGGCTCTCATATCAGCAAAGGATCGTCCGTCCAGCCTACTCCCAATTCACCGACAGCAACCGATATACCTGAGCCTATAGTATTGGCCGTCATGCCTGCCAATCCAGTCGGGAGCCGCGAGAGTAATTTCGAAGCTCACAGTTGGGAGCGTCGAGCCGAATTCAATGGTTTCATTGGTGAAACCAGTCATGTGAGTCCTGTATCATGCCATGATGCTAGGCGCTTTCTTCTGAGGCATGGCGAACTACTCTCTGATGGACAGCGAATAGCAACCAGCCCCGGTATAGCGTGGACTCCCTTTCGCCCCAATCCTCAAGGAACCTTGTATATGCTCTTTTCACTCGTCGCAGGGGCATACCTATCTTGGTCTAATGACGCGTTTTTTCATAGGCGCGCAAACTTTTGCCAGGATAATACTGGCCAAGTGTATGCCACCTTCTACACAAACGCGGCCGTCCCCTTCCAATGTGCGCCAGTGTTTCTAGTTGTTTATCTTGGTACGTTCTCATCATAGACGATGTTTGACTGCGGGACTAAGAGACTTAGAGAGTCAATGCCAGGATGGTTTTGTCATTACCCAGCCCCCAAATATTGCTTCAACGTTCCTGAACGCCATTCCCACGGGAAACGGAACGGCTGGTCAAGCTATTCCCACCGGCCTGCCGAGTCTCCCAGATCGCATATACCCGAAACCAGCCAGCCCTACAGATCAAATTTGCACAATGACTAATCTCACCTGGATACCTGGTGAGCCTACTTTTATTCAGGGTGACAGGTTATATGTCCCAGCTGCCTAGTAGAGAAGGACAGGAAATATCGATCTACTGGTGAATCAGCGAAGGCTCGCAGACATGAGACCACAATTGTCTCATCACTCAGGAGTGTTTACGAGAGTACGGTGCACATAGTACGACACGCGTATATTCTAGCATATTTTATGACTTTCGCAGTCAGCAGAAGACTCGTGTCTCAAGGTTTTCATCCAAGTGATGGTCACTATTCATGGGACATTGCTGTCTGGTGTGAAATGCACAATCTTTGAAGTCACCATCTCAGTAGAAGTATGCTAGAGAATACACGTGTTATCACACTCTCACACAATCACAACACCATCAAGAGACATGTTTTCAACGATCTTTACATGGCCCAAACATACTAGCTAACACAATACATTTAACTGGGGCTTTGTGAGGTTCTTGCTCTATTGTGGTTCGTTATCCTGCTTTCCAACAGGTATATCTGACTGATCATAAACTCTTCTTAGTCTCATCCGTCATTCCCGATATCGCGAGCCCTTTATGTGTGGTGGTTTGCTCCAAAATTCCTTCATCTCCTGCAAATAGTTTCAATCCTCCTCGACGATAGTTTCCAACATTCGTCCGGAAAACTGCGTGTGTTCATCTCCTTGAATTCTACTCCAGACCTTGGCCTTTACTCGGGCTTGCCTCTTCGCACTTCTTCTCGCCTGTCCCTGGAAGTTACCGATCTCCCCTTTCTGGTTTTCGCTCCAGTCGGTGACATGTAGGAGGAGACGGTTTCTTGTTGGGTCTTGGCTGTATTCCGTCCCTGGATTTTCTGATGGTGGGTCGAACTCGAACAACTTCCACCCCATCTGAACGTGGACTTTGTGCAGGGCGCCAGCAACCTTGTCACAGTACTCCTCGTAAATTCGATTACGCTCCACAACTTGGCGTTTCCGGAGCTGGTCAGACCTGCAGATGAAACAAGTTTCGCTGGTCAGACAGCCACGCAGCTCTCGGTCGAAGTCGAGCTTGTGGACGAGGCACAGCTTGCCCAGGAAGCGCTTCCTCTCCCGTCTCGTCTGTGGCATGAAGCGAGGAAAATCTTCCTCGGGGGCGACATCCCCCAGCCCTAGCGTCTTTCGGCGCTCTTTGTGTAGGGCGAGGAATTCGTTTCTGCACCTCCTCTGGAAGACAAAGAGACTGACTCTGTATGCTCGCTTCAGGCGATCCTTGGAATTCTTGAACTGCCTGACGTAGTATTCGTGGGGGCGATGGTGGGGATGCCTGATACAACTTATCTCCTCTGCATCATAGAGCGCGCAGCATGGTTGGGGAGCCTCGAACAGAGCTTCTAGTGGAATCCGGTTAGATAGCCTTACGAAACTTGGTAGGCTTTCCTCTGAGCTTGTACCGCCGATGTGGATGTATTTTGTTGACCTCTTCCTGGGGACAGTTGGGTTCTTCCTTGGGGGTGATGATGCCTTTCGGCGTTGCTTCTCGACAATTGCCTTCCGTATCTCATGGGCAAAATCCAAGAGAGAACCCCTGTCGCTGATCTGAGCAGCGAGGTATGCTACGAAGGTAAGCATCTTTGAGTCAAGTCTTGATAAATCTCCAAATAGAGGTGACGTGTTGCTGAGGAGTAAAGAGAGTCGTCGAGGAGACGACGTAGCAATTATAGAACGAATTGCTATAAGTTACTGACTTGTAATAGTAAAGATAAACAAAAGGCACGTTTACTTCTTCCGAGCTACAGCTTGATGCGGGATATTGGAGTTGATACCTGTCTGAACAATAACGTCATTAGCCACCTAATTCGAGTACGCAATGGCTCAACGGCAGCGACACTGCAACAAGCTGTTGATTTGGAAAATAGGTCGGGCTCTTGAATGATAACAACCGAAGTGACGTTAGTTGGGATGGTTGGAAACAGCTGGCAGTCACGGAAAGGGTAAAGTGAGCTAGATATATGCATGGGATAATTGCCTTTTCGGAGAAAGCTCTCTAATTCTTCAACATGTTGTACCCACCCGCTGACAAAGTTTCTGGCGTGGGGTCTAAGTCTATAAACAAGATGATTATATGTCTCCAAACTTTGTAATAGCGATCATCACCTTCTCGTTCCTCATTCTAAGACTGGCACATGAAAGCCGTCCAGGTTTGGTAACCCATGCTCAAAATGTATCGGTGGGTTATGCGTAATATTGGGGCAGACATAGCAACTGTTATGCGTTCACTAACTACATGTAGGTATGCTACACGCGCTGATTCTTTTGGCTGTTGGATCTTCGAATCGATAGGCTAAAGGTCACACGAACCTTTTTCTGGGAGTGTTGTACTTCTAATCAGCTTGCTGTATGTTTAGTAGTGTCTTAATTTGTCCCGAATTAAATCGCTCGCCGCCTCAAACTTGCTCACTCCTATCAATCCCGGACACTCTCATTCGGTCAGGTCAAGGAGCTTTCTTTACGCCTTTGCCATGCCCTTTGTCTAATACTAGTTTCACACTTGGATATCCAGTTCTCTTAGCCTATAACCATGTCGGCCAAGGAGGAATCTCATTGGAGTTGACGTAAACGATCATGATATTGCATTTTCAACGTAGTGCAATATATCATGTCTTGTGATTAGGACATAAAAGTGCATAAATAGTGTTTGATTTTCTACTCTGCAAACGAAGACGTTTTCACATATGGCCGCTAGGGGTATCTATCATGCCAAAGCCATCCTATGCTCGCCTCCTTCTTTGACATCTGGTCCTCCACCTTATAATGCGCTTGCACGTAGACGGCCGGGAGACAATTAGTCATAATCTTTCTCGGCCCAAGGTCTAATGCCATACTCTTTTCGTCGAATGTTACCATTCATATGTCCAATATGGGGCCTGCTTGGGCGCGGGCCACACTCTATCTCCCTAACTTGCTCAGCCTCGACCCCTTGACGGGTGCGGGCATAACAGCACAAAGCTTATCTCTTTCTGATGTCATGTTAGCAAGCTTGCCCGAAGCGCGCACGCTCGTGTGCTTAGTGGTGGGTAGACTTACCGCCTTCATCCTCGAACACGATACTGATGTCATCGTGCTCACCCGCGTAATCGGGCATGTCGAGGCAGAGAAATCT
The DNA here is from genome assembly GCA_039778275.1 of Seiridium unicorne. Taxonomy (NCBI): domain Eukaryota; kingdom Fungi; phylum Ascomycota; class Sordariomycetes; order Amphisphaeriales; family Sporocadaceae; genus Seiridium; species Seiridium unicorne. The sequence continues at coordinate 769,206 of JARVKF010000418.1, forward strand.
GTCCTCATCTCCTTTGGGGTGTCCCCCCTTTTCACTTGAATCACCCCCTTTCGGTAGTGGGAACTTGGCCTCTACAAATTTGAGAGTTGCCTTGCCCATTTTCCCCGAAGCCTCGTACACATCAGTGCCTCTGAGCACATAGCCCATACAATGGCCGTGACTCCAGTCTTCAAAGAAGGCGAGGAGCTGGAGTGTCCCGTCTTGTGCGTGCTTGACTACTTGAATCCTTGCAGTGCCCGAGTCCCACTTCTTGTGCACGGGCACCACCATGCGTCGGCGTGTGATATTCAGCGAGAGAGCAACGCCGTCAAAGATTACATCATATCCAGTCAGACCAGCTTCGAAGGCGTGTAGATCTTTGAACGAACTAAATCTGTATGTTCGTACCGTTTGTGACCGAGCGACAGTATTCTGCAGGGCTGCAAATTCCCGCGGTGCGTCTGCGAGTCCCGGACGGTCCAACACGGAAGTCGTCATATCGAGTTGCGGGTTTCGTATAACATGAAGTGTGAGAATGTCCTTCGTTCCGAGCCTGATCTTGAACTCACCCGGTGCCATGTTGATCCTGTCAATGATGGTTCCAACTGACGCACCCTTTGCATCTATTGAATTGAGCTCGAGCCGCAGTTTCTCCGCTAGAACGGTGGGTGGTGTCTCGCCGGCATATTTGTCGTTGACGATCCGTGCAAGCTGCCAAGGAAGTTTCTGGAGAGCCAAAAAGCCACCTTTGGAATCCTGTAAACTCTCTGCCATGTTGAATCCCTGGATGGCAACCTCGGTGATTAGCTCCTCGTCACTGTGAACATAGCTGCCCTTCAGCAGCATGATGAACTTCTCGCGCTCGTTGTCGTCATTGAAGCTAAGCACCATGCGGCACTTGTCCTTTCCATCGCTGTATGATAGCTGGACCATGGGCTCCCGCTGTTCTCCCCGAAGGTAGGCATACTGAATAGGCATATGCGGCGGGTAAAAATGCGTGACACCGCTCAGTGTCCTCGTCCTCGGTCCCGTCACTACAGCGAGACGAAAGCCCCTGTGAAAAGACCTAGGGCCGGTGGGACTTCCCTCCTTCAGTAACCTTTCGTATAGACCCAGTTCGCATTGTCCAACGGGTTCCTTGGGAAAGGTGCGTCCATTAGGGTCGGCATCGAAGTAGTGAAAACCTTTGAGCTTCGTCTGAAACGTGACAAGCTCATCTTTTCGAGGGTACAAATAACTCTGTACTTTGGCGTTGAAGTCAAAAATATTCCAGAGCATTCGAAAGTCCGTCTGCGAGCATTGGATTGCCACCAAGAACCCGCGCGGCATCTTCAATTCCAGTGAGCACTTATCCGTCCGCCACCTGACATTCTCCCAGCTCGGCCCAGCGTTCTTATCTGATTGTATACACAAAGTGACCGTACCATTCTGACTGGCCACGGTGAACATGAGAGTCGAATCTTTCTGCTGTCTGTTGATGGAGAGCATGCAGGGGAAATATGTGTGCATAGATTCCAGGCCCTGTTCCATCAAGTAAACGTCGGCTTTTACTCGCCCATAGTTGAACAACGCTGGCGAATCCCCTAGCGGCAGTGCCTCAACCGCCGAGATCTGTTTATTGGATTGTGTTGTAGCAGCCAGTAAAGATCCCCAATTTCCATTCAGTAATGATATGATGTCCTGGCTCAAAGACGGGTACTCGATCCAGATCGACTTGTCCATCATTTGCGGCATGAACGGCTCTTCCGGAGGCAGCAGACCGTTCCTCTTCATGGATCCCGCCAGTTTCTTCAAGTTCGTTGCCAAGACTTGTCTGACCTCACAGATGTCCGCTCCACTCAGATCATACTTGCCCTCGGCTATTTCCGGGAGGGCTTGCTCTGTAAGCCAATAGGCCTTGGTCAAGTCGGTATATGCTTGATATCTGTTCATAAGGCTCTTAGTCTCATCCAGGTCAGCACCCCTACTCCGGATTGCCGTTTCGAGAGCTATCCGGCCTTTTAAGAACCACCACAGTGCAGCTCGGCACATGTCTTCGGGCTTGCAACTTCCCAGCGACTTGAATTGCTCCGCATGTAGGCGGAACAATTCGTATAAATGTCTAGTTCGTACGATAAATTCATCATATGCTTCATCATTCTCTGGTGGTTGGGACGAGAGTTTTCGTGGGGCCTTTTCCGGTGATGTGGTGCTCCAACCTCGATCTCGCGGATTCTGTGTGACAGGCGTAGCTTTGTGGGATAAATCTGACGTGGAGTAGATCGACCCGGAGTGCGAAGATGGAGTGTCCGTATCTGCTCTTGAGTTCATACGTAGTTCATCAACCTCTGGTGACCGCGCCGACTGGTTATCATTGTATAAAGCTGGGGGTGTTTCTTCGCCTGCCACCAACCGCGCTAACGGTGATCTCTGTGGTGACGCTGATGACGGTATGGGACTCGATTCTTCCGGAGCAGGCGGCAAGGGTGATCTTCTTGCCGCATTTCGCGGTGGCGGCGCTTGTGGAAGCTGTTGCGGTTGAGTTGGGTCGGGAATAAGCGGCGCGATGTGTGTCCTCGTAGATTGAGCTCGCATAGGCGGCCGGTTCTCGTGACGAAGGGGCTGAGGTAGCGGCTTCCTCGTAGACTGTGCTCGGAACGGCGAGGAGGGCGAGTCCGACCGCTCAAACGGAGCTGTGAAGACGGGAGGAGGGATGGGCGCCTCGTTCATAACGACGGCGGGTATATCCCTTCTGGTCATCTTTTGCGGTGCTCGAACTGGCTCGGGAGACGAACCACTTTCGTCCCACTGCTGCTGCGCTTCTACGCTGGCAGACCGCGTCGCCTCGGCGAATGCCATACCCTCCGCTTGTCTTTGCTGATGCTGGTGGATCTCAATGAACGAACGTCTCGCCTCGTCCTTCCGGTCAGATGTTTCCAAGAAGCGGGACCTGGCCGTCTCCCCTGCAGGCAACGTCCTTGGTTGCGGTGGTGACGCCTGAGGGTTTGGTGGTGCGGGGGCCGCCCTTGGCTCGTCCATGCTGAAATCATTTACGGACGAGAATCCCGTCTGCGTCCGCCGAATGGGCCCTGGTACAAAGCCATTGTCGTCATTCCTCGGCTTAACCTCCTGGAAAGCGCCTACCTGCCGTGCGTATTCATGACCCTGTTTTGTGGGCGGTATCGGTGCTGAGAACGGTACAGACTTGGACCTCTTTCTTCTCCCAATCTCAGCCGTGGCCGTCTCGCACTCGTCGCCGCCCTCGCCTATGACCTCGGGGTAGCTGTCCGCAAATCGGACGGCCAGACCTTTGTTCTTCCGTGCACTAGGAGGACTGTGGGATCTCGACCGGTATGCCAGCTGCTGTGCGCCATCAATACCCACGTCGAGGGCGCCTGGGTAGCGTGTCGCCCGACTCGTATCAAGAGCCAGCTGGGGCTGCCTAGTCTCGAACTCGCGGTGGCCGTGAGCGGGCGGGGGAGGCGGCGGGTGAAGGACCTGCAGCTTATCGGTAGTGCCCAGGAAAGCTGAAAGATCGTTGGCACTCTGTTCCGTCTTGTACTGGCGCTCGCGTTCCTTCTCGGCCGCCCGCTCCTTCTGCTTGCCAAACATCTTGCCCATCAGTCGGTCGCGGCGCCGACCGCCCTCGGTCGGGGTGTCGGGCTCCATGTTGGCAGATATCTCAATTGTCCCTTTGTGGGAGGCGGCTCGCTACCAATGGCTGTCGGCGGGGCTCACCATGAGCCAACTCGCGGCGAGCAAGGTGGGTGCTGAGGCTTTGTCCGGCGCCTCTGCTTAGTGGCGGGGTGGTGGTCGTGATCGTTGTTGAATGATGGACGAGAACAAGAACAATGGCAACCGGGCCGCAAATCCAATAGTCGTGGTCCGATTGTCACATAGGCGAAGCCAGCAATCGAGACAGAACCAATAGACGAGAAGAAGAGATCTGGCAAGTGCTCGTGTGCTACATACAGGTTGACAGGCTGGCCTACGAGTTCGGGGAGCGGTTCCCAAGTAAGTGCCCCCAGACGTCCAAGGTTGAGGTTCGGGTGTCGTGCCACACCAGGTTTGTGAGACCTGCAGCAAGGAGGGATCCGGTGCTGGGGGCGGTTTTGGTGTTTCCCCTGGGAAAGTTCGAATTGACAACGAATGATTTGGGATGGTCTCACACCAAGCTGACGAGGCGGGCGGGAGTAGTGGAATGCGACTAGTGATGCACCAGAAACAACAATAGAACAGTCAGACGTCCGATAAGATGGACGGCCGGCATATCTCAGCCATGGGTATCGCTCGTGTGTAAGTGCGTTAAATGTAGTGCGTGTATGTACGCAAGAGGGGTACGCTACATACGACGCAGCACATAAGGTAATCTGGAACCCAAGGATCTCGGAAAACCAGGCCCAAGGCCAGGCTAATCTACCTTACTCTCTCCCTTTTCTCACTTGCGCGACATTCAATTCACCTCTCGCAGTCAGTACACACGTAGAGAGACATGCAGCACCTGGCTGGGCACCACGCCCCTGTCTGCCCTGCCGTCGAGTTCCTGACAAAGTCAAGTGGTGGGCGCAGGAGTTGGCGCAAATCCCCCAATACTCCACCTCCGCTAACCAACAGCAACCGCGACGTAACTAGGTAGGTTATATCCTCTACAAGAAACCCCAGGTCCGTCCTCGTACCAATTGATCATTCTGCATTCCCATTCCCATTCCGTGTCTGTCCGAAGGACTTTCTCGACCGTTACATGCGATCCCAAATCGCTCTTTTCTCCTCGCTTGCCGGACGGACACAGTGGCCTCGAGATCTGCGCCTTTCGCTTGCCCTGGGCCTGATGTCGGTCAGGCATGACAATCATCGTCCACTTGAGTTTCAGGGTCAAGCACGGCCCGCACTTCTTGGGCCGTCACGAATTCCAGGGACCACCGCGGCTGGGACGTCCCCTCCAACCACCATCTTCTCCACATGCGCGGTGAGCACTAAACACCCAGCCAACAGCCCTTACCCTTGGATGTCAAGTAAGGATGACGAAGCATACCGTAGCTTCATTTGCATGATATGCCTCTTGAGCACTGGCGCCTCAGATGATATATGATGATATGCACTTCCACATGTAGCCACAGCCTGTCAATCCTTTCTTGCTTTCCGAAATCTCAATGTTAAAGTTTACCCCCTGAAGATCCTGTAACGTCGCGGTAGCGAAAAACCACAGCAGAACCCCTCTGCCCTCAAACTTGGTGCCGTGGCACTCGGGTTGGAAAAAGGCTCGCTTGACAAACACCCGTTGCTGTCCCAATCCTAATTGTGATCCAACACCGCCGACTCCGGCTCAGCGCGTCAATTACGGCTCGACTTCCCGATTGATCATCTTACACATGTATTTATGTAGTACAGCGTTACGTATATGTACATATCCGACCAAACCACTAGTCGCAAGTAGCGACTCTTTGCCGAGCTGAATCCATATCTTCCCCGTATGCTACATTAAGCAAAGTCTATTTAATGATAGCCTTTTTGTAGTTCCAGACTTGATGGTCCCATGCGTACAAGTAACCTTGTCCATTAACTATATTGTAGTCACCAAGCAACACACGACTTGACTAGCGCTCGAAGAACTCGTAAAGCAGCCGCAATACGAACTGTAATAAATCTAGCTCGCGCTCATCAATTTTAGCTGGCGGGGCAGGACAGTGCCTGTTGTTGATTACCTTACGACCACCAGCTCGATATACAAGGGTAGGGAGAGAGCCGCACCTAACGTCGCCCGCTATACACCAAGTCCCCATTGCCATCGACCTTTTGGCGCTGTCGCAAAGAGACAGGGAGTAGAGTTTCTGCTTTGCTTAACGACTACAACATATATCTCCACAAGCATTATAGCCATAAGCCAGCCATGAAACCGAGAAAGAGCTGAATTGCTGCGACATCCCGAGCACCGATGACAATGCCGAGACAGGATACACCAAGGCAACTCCTAGAAAAAACTGAGTCTGTGTTTATCACCATACTCACCGAGACGTTGAGAAGACAAATCGTTTTATGTGGCAGCCCATTTGTCAATTTTTTTCCGCTGTAAAGTCGCTACTCCTTGACCTCCTTTCTCGGAGGCCCTCTCGATTTCTTCAGGATGCGTATCTGAGGCTCCATCCTTGGGCCGATCCACCAACCTCCAGTCAAAGCCCGTACCTTCTCACGAATCTTCTTAATAGTAGCACCTCGTCCCAATACTAGACTTCGCCCGGTCTCCAGATCGTCTTTTGCTTCCATGCCGGGCTTCAGAACTTCTACGCCGGCGAACCCCTCTATGAAACCGATGGTCTGCCACGAACCGATAGCCTTTGTGGGGTCCTCGAGCAATAGGTAATCGAACTTGCTCCAGAATGCAGGACTACTTAATGTAGCCGGCCTCTCAGTCTTGTCAAAGACGAATGCCACTGTATCTACTGCAGGTTTGGGGACATTTGGCGGGTGCTGATGCTGGCCAAAAAGCGTCACACCCGTCATACAGGAAAGGACGTCCGTGTGAACCATGACGGTCTGTACGTCGGCGGAGGATGATGTGGGAGTTACGAGCGATCGCAATTCGGAAAGAGCTTCGCCACCTGGGTAGTTGAGGGAGGAAAGCACGAGCATTCCACTGCTAACAATAAAGGAGCCGGCAACAGAGGCCACAAGTGCGAGAGACGCAAGAGAGTAAAGTGTAGACTTCGCTCGTCGAGTAAATATGTAATTCGCACCCAGAGCAGCAGCTGCTGTCAGGGGCGGGGCAACATAAAAGATGAAGCGGGCCTCTTTGTGCGGTTGAAAGGAGTAGACGGCCATGAATATGAATGTCGGAATAGTGAGGGCTCTGGCCGGTGTTTTGGTAGCCGGATTCGACAAGGACAAGGGAAGGAGCAGGCCCAACGCGAGTGGGTTGGTCAGAATCTTTGGTAGTGCATTGGTGAAGTAATAATGCCACGGTGAGACTCCCCAGTCGGAAGACGAGCCACGAATGACATTATAAACAAAGCCCCAAAGCTCCGGCCACACAGGCTTCTGCCAGAAATACGAGTCAAGCGGAACTGACACCAGCAGCGACAACACGAACGAGATCAAGTGCGCCTCTAGAACACTCTCCGCTGACAGACGCCGGACCAAAAAGAGGTAGGCGGTGGTAGTGCAGAGCAGTATAGCGAGCTCGGATCGGAAAATGGCTGTCGCAAATGTCAACAATGCAATCGCCAGCTTGCATTGCCCGAGGCGGAGCGTGTTAGGATTTCCAACTAGCTGAGCAAATGCGAGCGTCGTAAGACCGAAGGCGAACATATTTGGTAGGGTCCGCGATGCGTAGAAGAGTACATGAAATTGGCTCGCTTGCAACACCGCATACCACCTTGCGGTTGGTTTCCCGAACTCTCGTGCCACTCTGGACTTGAAGAACAACAAGCTCCATGCGTTGAAGAGACCGAGGACGGCCCGCACCACGAATTGTGCATGTTCAAAGCCGATGAGGGCCACAATGGGTTGCGCGAATCCAGCAAGAAGGACAGGCCCTAGGAAGGTCCGCGGCACTGCGCCAGGAAAGTCGAAGTGATCATACTGCGTCGAAAGCTTCGTATGTACGTCCTTGGTTGGCGTCCCATAGACCAGGATGTCGTGTGCAGCCTGCAGGTTGAACGATTCTTCAACTTTGGTATAAGGCGCGACAACGAGATGGATGACGACCAAGGCCGGTATAGCCAATGACAGTAAAGTGTCTACTCGCATGTTAGTTCATCGCCGTGAACGAAAACGCCAGGTCAATCGAGTTTGATTCCTAGCTTACCTACGGTCCCCATCATTCAAAGACGTGTGGCAGAGAAGCATAAAATGTCCAAAGGACTTTTCGAGAATAGAATTTACCGATTTATGTTGATTCCGTCGCTTCTCCCTCCTATGGAGTGACACCGGGAGCTCGGAGTTGGAGCTCCAAGCCCTCTAAACCCAAATGCTACTGGTTTCCCAGCGCCAAGGTCCAATGTAAATCCGCCCCCGGACAGCTGGCAACATCGGACTTAGCTAGGCACCTAGAGCACCTTCTCAACGCAACACGATTTCGAACGCAGCCACACGATATAGACGACTGACGGCATCCAATTCCCGGCTTGCGTTTCCGTAAACCAGTTCAGCCCCCGCGCAAAGCGAAAAATCTCTGCCAAGGCGGCCTCAGCGACAAACAAGATCCATACGAGTTGCCCATCCGGATAGGCATTCACGCTCGACCAAAATGGCGATCATTCCGTCCTTCGGCCTGGGCTCGTTCTTCCAGATCGCAGTCCTGCTACTGAACGCTGTTGCTATCCTATCCGAAGACCGGTTCCTCGCGCGCATTGGTCTGTCCTCGGCGACACACGACCCGGCTTTCGGCGCGGGCCCCGGCGGTGACCAGACCTTCAAATACAAGCTCATGAACATGATTGCGAGTGTGCGTATGGTTACAAGGAGTACGTTCCACCCTCTGTGACATCGTGGGGGTTCCAGAGCAGCGTCGAGAGCAGTCATTGACATATAGGAGAACACAACCTTCAAGAGTAGCTTAGCTAACATGATCCTTTCGCAGTCCCGCTAGTATTGGTGAACACGTTGATTATATTTTATGAGCTTTTGCTCGGCTGAGAAGGGATGAGGCTACGTTCGATTTAAAGGACTGCGGCGACCCTAGGTGTTGGCTTGACGCAGGGCACTGCCGAAAACGTTTCGTGCATTTACATTAGCTGGGCGTTCCGGAAATACAGGCATGGTTTTTTCTTGAATGGAAACCGAGTTCTCGCGAACGGCCGCCACGGATTCTGCTGCTAGTTGCTTTCCTTGGCCTGTTCACTGGATTGAATGCTGGAAACCGGGACCGGAAATGCCAATGGTTTTTTTGGTTGGAATCGCAAATCCACTGGAGGGGTGCTTGAAGGGTCATGTCCCCTGGAAAGACGCAAGGGCTGCAACGGAAGAAGAAAGATTGTGCACAATCACAATAATAAGGATGCCAAAGTATACTGTTACTATACAGTCAACTGCTTTACTTTGATTTCTGACACAAGTCCAGTATTCTGGACGCTTGATACGACGTGGGCGCATCAACTATATGATACAACCGAACCATCGTAAACTAGGTCATGCTCCCATATAGCAATCATCCAAGTAGGGTCTGACCCTTATCCAACCTAGACACAGCCCCCCGTGCCATTGCGTTGGGCACGATTTCGGCGCCTGTGGTGTTAGGGTGTAGTGCTATGCGATGAGATCTGCGCAACACAGAGGGGTTGACCTTCAAAAGCCAACACTCGCAGCTGAGAGCTTTCAGGACAAGATGGTGCTCTTCTTACGCCCCAAGCTGAAGCTGAAACGTTCCTTGACCTTGTTGGGTAATGGTTGCTGGCTCGATTGGCCGTTTGGTCCGCTGCTGTGCTCCCGGTCCTGCCCTTCGGCGGTACTCTCGGGTACTGTTGGCACATCCATACTGTCACGCCTTGCCTTGTCCTTGCCCAGGAATCCGAAGCTCCTCCTTGACATGGACTTACTGCCCCGGCCCGATCTGTTCAGTCCCGGGCTGTTCACAGGAGTGCCAGACGCGCCTTGATCCTTCTTTTTAGACTGCTCTTCTTCGGCAGCCATTCTCTTGCTCTCTTCCAGGGCTTTCCTTAGCTCATCCGCTTCGTTTTTGCGAGCCTCTCTTAACTGGATTTCCCGCTCTTTGCGCTGCTTCTCCTTAAGCTTGATCTCCTCCTTTTCTGCTATCTTCCGGGCCTTCTCTGCCGCCTTGGCCTCTTTTTTCTCGTTTTTCTTGTCCACCTTGGACCTTGTATCCGATCTCGCCAAACCCGTTGATGGAGGTGGAATAGACGTGTCAAAATGCGTTATTGGAACTTCTTGCTGTGGACTCGACGGCACCTCAGGGGCCGTCGCGGCATGATCTAGGTTGACAAGAGCGTGTTCTTCCGTCGGTGAGACTGGTTGGGTTGCTTGTCGAGCCAGACCTGCAGGGACGTGACCATTCGGCTTACCATTCTCTTCTGAGGCAATGTTGGCCTTTTCACTTGCTATCCGCACTTCTTCGAGTCCTTCAGCTTCTTGTTCCGCGCGTACTTTCTCGAAAGTAGTCTCCCGGTAGAACAGGACATATGCGCAGGCCATCCCGGGTTTGTCGCCAAAGAAATTCCGTACGTAGTGCTTATCAACTGGTTCGACCATCTCATCGTCAAAGAGCAGCCAACCCCGATCCTCTGTCTTGATGACTGATACGTAATGACCATGATATGCATTGCCGCCAATATGGATGATCACGGCATACAGCTCGTAGATCCTGTCAGGATCTTCAGCGTCGTCGGTTGTGTTGAACATGCGAAGATGGTACGGATACACGATCCGATGGAAGAGCTTCTGTAGCCGACTGTAGTCCTCCGTGTACTTGAATCGTTTCAAGTGCAGTGCCAGCACCTTCGGTAACCTCTTGATCTTCATACGTTTCTCAGCTTCTTGCAAACCACCACAGTGGTCGCAGTGAAACTTGTTCCGCTCGCATAACATCTCCTCCGCAGAGAACTTCTGTAGGCACGAAGTGACGGAAGAGTGTTCTTCCAGATCGATTGACAGGTCCAGGAAAGTCTCGTCTCGCTGCGACGTAGTCTCACATGTCAAACACTTCGTCTCTGATGTGAGGACACCCTCAAATATGTCGTGGACCCAGCCGGTGCCTGGTGAATTCGTCCCATTTGGCACGCGTGTAACGGCCGCTCCTAACGCAGACTCGACCGATTTGACCAGACCATCCTGTGCGCGCCTCGCTTCATGATCCAGCAATTTGCGTGCATTCGCCTCAACGTTTGCAATAACGTCATTCAAGACCAGGCCGTAGAACTCGTGGGCATCCTGGTGCATCGAATTCCTGAACATCTCGTTGTCGCGCTTGAAAATCTCAAGAAAGCGTTGAGGACTCAGAACCCCAGTCCTGCTGTTCGTCTCAACTAACGTCATGAAAATGTCGCGCAATCCGGTGAATGAGCATTCGTCCATGCCGTATGCGCCTGGGTTCTCTTGCGCCAGCTCCAGTATTGGTCCTTTTAGCATTGCCTGCTTCTTCTTGTATTCTGGGGTGTCTGGCTTGTCTTCTGGCCTGACGCCTTGCGCCGGCGGGGCCTGGCCCGAATTGATCTGTTTCCTCCTTGCCATGGCCTCCGCCGTTGTTAGTGGTTTGGCGCCATTTGGTGACGTTGCGTTGCCATTCTCCGCCAGTGTTCGAACCACAACGTTGACTTTCGGTTTATATCCTTCGGCGGGTGTGTCGGTAGGCGTCAAAGGAGGATAGCTGAGCACGTGTTCTCGAAACGGTACTGTGTAGTAAAGAGCTTGGACTATTGAATTGCAATAACTATTCGCTCGTTAGAAGACTTCGATAGACGCGCTGATCGGGGCGCATACCATGTGTTGCCAAACTGGATAGCAACTGGTCAGCAGGTACATCCCATCAGTTGGTGCAGTAAGAGTAGGGAAAACCTACATTTTCCAACCCGAAATACTTATCGCTTCCATCGGTCCGCAATGGGCCAGCGCTTTGGAGCATTTTCTCCAATGGCGTCGGCTCTGGTGCCGGTTCCTCTTTCTTCTTCTGCACATCTTTGCTCCCGTTGGCCAGGCCGCCCTGTGTTGCGGGTTAGTTGACGGTGTTCTACGCATTAGTTTCCCGAGAGCCCAGAAGAACACGGGTCTTGCAGGGTGGCTTAATGAACAAGATACTCACGCCCACTCCTGGCTTCCACTTGTTTAGAAAGTTCATGGACGCCATGATTACGGTGGCAGATGATTGATGTCCGCAGTGGCGGAGATAGAGGAGTTAGAGAGCAGCAAGATGCCCGCAGCCGACAACACGCTGCAGAGGTCAGCAAACACGAGCGGGATCGGTTACAGTCGTCATGCGGTTTTCGAGTTCGGTACGGCAATCATGAACTGCAAGATTGAGGGTAGGAGGAATGATAGATCAGCCACCTCGAGTCTTTCCAAAAACGACTCCTGGTGTCTTGCAGCAGTTGCGGGAAAGATGCAATCCTGCGGCGCAGGTTGGAACGAAGTCCCTCATCCACACTCCGTAGCTCGGTCGATTGGTCCAAAGCGGCGACGACGAACTACGCAGGTGCGAGTGGGGGGGAGCTAGGGAGCACTTGGCTCTGCTTGGAACCTCCAGGGCTATCTCGTGCGTGCAGCCGTCCAGTGAGCCGGGTGGGAATATCCTGGGGAAGATGCGTCTGACTGAACCATGAGAGGGCCCAGCTCGCTGGCAACGGTAACAGGCAACAACACGGCCCAAAGTCGGGATTAGGGATCCCTCAGACGGTGGTTTGTCCGAGATTTGGGCGGCCTAGTTCGTGGAGCAATTGCAGCAACAAGCGTTGGAGATGGCTTGCACCGGCTGTTTGGACGCTTTGTCATTCAATCGTGGTGGGATTCGGGATCTTATTCCTCCAGGGCCTGGAGTGTGACCGGGTACAGGAAGTTGGAGGTCGAGGTGGGAGGTCGGGGCACACTAAAGTAAAGACGGGGTAGCACTCAATCCAGCCTTTCCAGTGCCTCTACGCCATGCCCTGTACAATCTAGCGCCAGCATCTATTCTTGATGGCCGTTGTTTACGTGCATGAAACCATCGGATATGTACGGATTGATAGTCCGACTCACTTCGGGAATTCCGTCCAACGTGTCAGCATAGCAAGCCCTATAGCTGATGTAAATGGGAACAAGGTAATGCAGTTGCTGATAGTTGACGGTGAGACGCGGTTCAGCGCGACTACTCCTACCTGGCCAGAGGTCTGGAGAGCTGGGTGCAAGCCGAGCGCTTCTTCCGCCGAAAACATACATACATACACGAGCATGACCAGTTCGCTTACACCTGGGCTAATTGAGAGTCACGACTCTGATGATATACTTGCCCTTTCCGGTGTTCTTGGCTACCAATTGAAGGTCGCCTCCCACGGGTGTTTGGCAGTATTGGGTGTTTCCTTAACAAATATTCCTAATCCAGATCATTACAATCGGGGGCACATCTGCAACTCCGCTCGCTCTGTGCCGCCTGGCGGTTCGCACGAGAGGGCCGGGGTTTTGTTACCTGGAGGCCATGTATGTCTCTCGAGTCCTAGCTTGGAACTCTTACTTGGCGGGCGATCACCAACACCGTTTGTTTGAGGGGTTCAGCAGGACACACTCGATCGCATGACTACATGCACCTTATGTAGACAACTTTGACATGAGTGATGAACGTCCGGACGATTGCCCCACCTCGGCTAATAAGTATTCCAAGTCCGTGACCTGTATACAATGTACCTATGAACGCTTCTATACTGCAACTAGAAGGTCGACAGTGGATGCGGGTTGGCAGACCCAAGCCCCCGGGTGCCTTGAGGGCTCAACCAAACAAGCTGGTTGTCTGCCGCACCGTCCTGTCAAGGCTGTCAAGACGACAGTCAATATGCGCCGACGGTGTCGCCACTCCTGACAGCCTCCCTTATGCTACAATGCAACTCGACCGGCTGCCAGAAGCATGGCTATCGTCATCGCAACGAGGTTTTCTATTTTCTGGACCGGAAAACGGAAGTCGCTTGCCCGTCACAGGGCACCCGGTCAACTGGCTCGCTTCGGCTGTCATCTCACCTGAGCAGTGAGATAAAACTACCAGACTTTGTGGGGTTGGCGCCAACCGATCGAGCGTTTCCAAGGGTGTCATCACGCGCAGGACAGGAATTGTAACCATACACCAGGCACACAGCATTGGACATGCATGGTACCCAATCTGAGTAATGGCAGCCTTTCTCAGCCGACCGAATGGTTTCGAAGTAAGCAAAATCCTTCCGCCACGGCGCAATCGACCCCCGAAAATCTTAACGTGCATTCTTGGCACAATTGCTTGAGACCCTCCCTCGCTCTCCTGTCGGTCGCGAGCCGACCATTCCGCCGAGTCAGGGTTCGACAACAGAACGACTTGCGGGCTTGGGAGGGGTCCTGGGTCTACATACTGTAAGGTGCCGTACCGATCAGCCACGGGGCTCACCGTCCACTAGTTAGCGTGATCGTCGCTCAGGCGCAACCCCAGCCGAGAAACGGCCGTTCCGCTCTTCGTGGGCGTCGTGGATGATGCCTCATTGGTAGGCTGTCAATTTCAGAAGTAGTTACCACCAATTGTAGAGTTGATGTGACCTCATAGAAAAGGGGTGGGTAATCAACTACCTCTAGGCAGACCCAACGGGCTGGGATGAGCTTATACGGACGTCTGTCAACCAATAGATGGCTGGCTTCTAGAAAAATGTCAGGCCATCCCCTCCATGTAACGTAATGGATCATGACGCGGCCCTTTCTGGGGTAAGTGCTACTAACCACGAAACACCATAGTCTGTTCCAGTCTGATGATACACGTGACCCGTACACTTCATGCTAGGGATATCTGGATAGAGTCTGACTACCTAGGCAGCAGCCATAAAACCAAACTCGGAAAACATGCCCGAACTTCAATGAAGTCGTCAAGGGACTGTTTTTTTCCCGCTTTTGCTACCTCCAAGGATTGACTGTAGTGAGTTTCGATATGAAGACGTCTTGATATGTATACTTCTGGGGTTACGGCATGCTACAACGTGAACTGCAAGCTTGCCTGGCGACATCAATTCTTCTTCCGCAGCTTAATGCAGACCGTTTGCATGCTCAGATGTCATTCAGTGGTGGCTGGTCGGCTAATGTTGGTAAATTCCCACAACAGTCGTACTCGGTGTTGATTAGATCTAATTCGATTAGAGGTGCACAGTTGAGGGATCCCGTCTCCTTCCTACATGGTCCGTTGCCGCTCGTCACCGATGATCCGATCCTACTCGTACAGCGTTTGAGAAAAGCTGATTTATAACAACCAAACTACCCACAGGGATTTACTCTATCTGCATCATGATGACCATGTATTATGTGCTTGGTTGATCTCTATCATGATGCCATGCCTTCACTCACATGTTACTACTTAAGCACGTCTCCAGCAAGCCTGAACTTTCTTCTGACGAAACAATGTTTCTCAGTCTTTATCGAACGATGGTTTGCATATAATGTTAGGGACTTACCGCCCTCGAGACCTTCATGCAGTCTTTCTTTCTCCTGCTTCGCGGCTGAAGCATGCCATATTCTCAAACACTAGAAGGCCACGAGCGTATTCGCCAATTATAGCTTCAACTCCTTCGTCAGCTCCAGTTTGTACACCGTATCTCATGCGCGCTCAATAGCAACTTCACCACCGGACTTACCCAACCAAATATGCAAATTATCCTTCTTTCTCCAGCTGATCTCGAACAAGACTAAACTCTCACCTTGTTTTGGTGTCTTGAGAAATCCGGGTTCCCCAAATTGACCACCTTCTCGCTTGACTCTCAGAACTTTGAAGTCTGGTTTATTGTTGAGGAATCTGGTCTCAACTTTCATGCAAACATCTCCTACGGTTTTCCTGGACATACTCTCACACCAGTACGGCGGGCAATCTTTAACCGCCCTGTCCCCGGTATAAGGGCAAAAGGTGGAGTTGAAGCATGCTCAAGATCATAGAGATGTCGCAGCCGCTCCTTGACCATTGGCTCGCCTTCGGTGGTCTGCTGTACAGCATGGCCTAGTCGCGAAAATGTAACGGTACTGTTGGCGTTGGAGAGAACAGCAACGCTGCGATTCAGCTCGTATAATGGCTGAGAATGAGCATTAGAAGCGGAGAAAGGTAAAACGTCGTGACTTGAGAGAACAAGTGTGATATTGCCTGACCTGCAGCGTCATCAGCCTGTTTTCGTACTGTAGTTGGACGATCGTCGCCAGGCTGTGGGGTTACTTCGTAGTTCGGTGGTGATGAGGTGGGAGCGTTAGAGGGTGCCATCATGTCAATCAGAAAGGATAACTCATAAGAATGGCCATATATGATGGTTTATTGACATTGCGTTATTTAGTCGTACAATTCAAGCTCAATCCTCACAGGACAGGTAGTAGTTTCACCGACGGTTATGACACATCGCATGTCAAAACCCGAGCTCCATACATGCTAGTTATGGTGACGAACTAGTCTAGTACTTACTACATAGGTGTGATGTGACGCAGGCTGCGAAAGCCATCAAAAGCTAAGCCTCGATCACTGGAAACATCTTTCCTTGCGAAGAACGCTTAATATAAATTGGCTACTATCATATGACTATTTAGATTGAAGCAACAACCAAGTCCCGTCTTCTGAACTTTTCCAAAAATGTCAAATAGGTACCGGGAAATTCAAGCAGCCGACTGTCATCCGATTCAGGATTGGCAAATTGAGGTCACGCCCCAAAAATGACTGTTCCTCTCCCATACGTTTACAGCTGCCTACTACTTCCGCGTGTGATGACGATCTCACTTCTGTCGGATTTGTGCATGGAACCGGGGTTTTCCGGTACTCCCGCCAAGGAGTTACTTCTCATGCGCCTAACCTGTGACTGCCCACTTGGCCGTATTTGTTGACATACGCGAACGTGTCAGCCCGACCAACGTAGCTGCTAATGTTAGCCTAGACAGGTGTTTCCACACAGGGAAGTCTTACACGGTTCTATGGTCTTGGTCGCGAGGGTAGCCCTGGGGCCACCAGATCTCCTCCATATCCTCGCGGTGCATTGACTTCGGTTTGCCCTGGGCTATTCGCAGCTTCTCGAAGTAAACATAGGCAGCATAAAAAACGGTGCTCTTGGCGCCGGTATTTGGTCCAGATTGGCCCCGGAAGTCAGCTAGCTGCTTTGATTGGATCTGCTTGCACTTTGGTGCATTGAGCTGGGCGAATATATCGCGGCAGAACTGGGCTTGGGTAAGACCAGGCGTCCTCATGTGCGCGTTGATCTTTTTGCGGACCTCGTCGCAAGTGTCATAAACCGGAACCTCGTCAGTCTCTTCGTAGTCCAAGTAGATGTCACTGATATCCGGCAAAGAAGACGCGGTTGTCTTTGCCTTCTTTGCAGACGGCCCGGGCTCTGCAATCTCAGCTGCCTTTTTCTGCTCTTGTTCCTGGCGTTTCTTGACGTTAGGCATCTTCAAATTCATGATTTCTCGCTGCTTGAACCAAGCAAAGGCGCCGAAGCGAACTGGGCTTTTAGATCCACCCATTATACCGGTGTTTGATAAGAAGGTGCTGAGAGACTTGGGGCTGACTCCAATAGCACGCGCAAATTCTGCCTTGGTCATGATACCCGAATCAAGGAGCTTGTTGATCTTGCTTCGCAGAGACGAGCACGTGGGAGCAAACACAGGCTCGAAGGGTACGTGGTCAATGATCCCATCGAGATTCTGTTTGTAAGCCTCAATTTCCTCCTGGAGTGACAGCTCAACCTTGCGCTTCTTGCCCTTCGATGGGCTTGCGCCTTTGTCAATGGCATCGCCGGCGTTTGATGACGATGCAACTGCCTGAGGCTCTTCGTCTGGCACAGTGTGCGACTTGTTTGCCTCAATTCTGAAACTCTGCAGAACCTTCCTTTTAGCCGCGGGGGAGATGCCGATAAGGTCTAAATGCGCATCAAATTCCTTGAACTCCTTTTCAAAGTCATCACTTTCCTCCTTTCGCCCACTCTGGCCGGCTGATGGAGGGGGGGCGGTGCCCTGGTTTGCTCTATTGCTCGCATCTCCCAACGGCTTGTGGGGCTGCTAACATCAGCGTCCGCGCTCTAGAGCTTCGGCCTCTAGCCAACTAACTGGTAGTCAACTAGTAGCTGCTTCGGGGCGGCTTACACTGGAGTTAGATCTCGTTGATGCCTTTTTAGGACCCATTGCTGG
Organism: Seiridium unicorne; assembly: GCA_039778275.1. Classification (NCBI taxonomy): domain Eukaryota; kingdom Fungi; phylum Ascomycota; class Sordariomycetes; order Amphisphaeriales; family Sporocadaceae; genus Seiridium; species Seiridium unicorne. The sequence continues at coordinate 786,945 of JARVKF010000418.1, forward strand.
TTCCAGTCAAGGCAGTATATCAATAATGCGCAGTGTTGGATTTCGAAGTTTGGAATCGCCCCGAGTTTCCAGCGGGTGTGCAACTAAACTCTAGCAACTCGTTTGTTCAACGGCCGTTCGCGACGGGACGCGTCTCTGTTGATAAGGGCTCGTATTAGCGTGTTTTATAGCCCGGCCCCTCAGACTACACTGTCCAAAGGATGCCACCTGCGTTCCAACGGGATGCTAATCTAAGCATTGGAAAGGGGTGGATATTGACGTCACAACGACCGGTGGACTGGAATTAGCAGTTCCCAGAGAATTCCAAACATCGTTACATCAGGATTGTGGTTGATCTATGGTTCCTTGCTGCCCATCTGGACTCCATCCGCAGTAACAAAGATCGAGACAGGTTGCAATCGTATCCTTGGCAATCTTTGAGTAATGTTGGAGTTCCATTCGTTAGTGATGATTTGTTCGAAATTGCGAGTTGGTCGATCACTGGTGACGTCATTAATCTTGATGATGGCATAGCTGTCAGCAGCATATACAAAGTTTACCTAAAGCGTCATTAGCCAAAGAGTTGGATATTTTTCTAAGGAAAAGCAAGCTTACCAACAATGACAAACCCCACCACTACAGATGTAGTTGGAATCGTTCTAATTACCAGCTTGGTGCTTAAGTGGTTAGTATATGAGTGGGTATGTCTAGAATATCGCATTGCAAACTTGAACGAACAATATATGATAATGTAGACTAATTGAGGACAATACAAATGATATAAGAATAACAAGTTGAGATCTATGAGATAGCGTCGGTTGACTGAGTGGAAGGAAACAAATCTATGGTCTTCTTAAGTTCGTTATGATGTTGGTAGTTCTATTACATGTTTGGGACTGCGCCATTATGTTAAGTATTCGGCACTTTTATTACAAGTGTGATACGCTCCAGATGGGAGGCAACGGACTAAGAATTTTGTGAAAACTTGCTGCGCTTACTCCAGTCCACATTCTCCTGCAACGTTTTCAATCCTATGAACAAGTCAATTCCAGCCTTCCCACGAAAACAGCCAGTATCCTCCTATAAAATATGTAGACTCCTCCGCTTATTGACATTATCTGCATCTCGATCCTGCGAATTATTGGGTTGCTCGAACTTGGTAGATTGGATTGCTAGTATTTCATTTCTCTTCATGTTCTCCCCTTTTGCAATTAGATATTATGATCCCTGAACAGGCTTTTAGAGTTTCTATTAAATGTGTGCTGGTATACATCCAATAAATTCTCTGATTGTACCTCTGTCTGGCAAAGATTGATTGATGGTGGACGGCTTGAGACAGTCAACTATGTTTTGTATGTTTCAATTTTCATTGCCACTATAGCAGGTAATATGAGTACAGTGCACACAGTATAATCGCAATGCGGTTACTGGTGATACAATCTGATTTAGTACCTCACAACTAACACAGCTGAATAAACACCGTCACATCCTCGCCTCAAACTGGTATTTCTTCAATACTTTTCACGTGAATTTCCTTTCGAGCATTCATCTTCCTCCTCAGTGCGCTGCTGGCAGGGTATACTATCGATAATTAGTTCAATATCTAAGACAAGACTTTCGATCTCAAAAGGCAAGCTCCGTTTTACTTACATTTTCTTCTCAGTCGATTGGACCCTCCGAGTGGCTGAAGCTTGACCAGTCCGTGCCAAGGATCTATTCTCATGTGGTCCTCCCAGAACATCTTTCGCTCAGGCTTCCAGCTGTCTTGCTTTGGCACAACTAGTCTCGCGACCGTCTGCCAAGGGTACTTTTCGGGATCCCAGACCTTACCAGAATTCTCGACTGGCTGGTCCTCCAAGTTCTCACAAAGCTGCACTTGGAAAAGATATTCAGCATTGTGGTTCTGGTGGAAATCCTGCAGCCAGCGCTGCATGATGTCAGACCCATGTTCGGGTTTGGTAGTCTCCTCAGCAAGCTTGCGCTGTGTATCAGTCGCTGGTACGAGACAGTATTTGATAACGTAGTCACCAAAGCGATAGGCTGTCTGCGAGTAATAGCGCGTGGACTCTAGGTGTGTGTTGTGGACCTTATCACGGGCCGTCTGCAAATCCGTGTCGGGTCTCTCATTGAGATGTTTGTACAAAGTCTCCTTGTCATGACCGTACTTGATGCGTAGATCAATAATTTCCTTGGTCGTCTTGGCGTCCGCCAGGTCTAGTGCTGGTGTGCTGTTGAATTCAATGTCCTGTGTGGGAAAGTCTTTTCCAGCATCGAACATCTCACCATGTACGTCGAACAGCTTCATGCCAAAACCTCGCGGCTGCGGGATACGGTCCTTGCACTTGGTCAGCATGAACACGCACTTGAGTGGCTGTCGTTTTCTTACATCTAGCCCTGGGTCACCAGGCTCGGAGCTATATCGGCAGACCACTGGATACTCTCCCCCCTTCTCAAACAGCTCCGACTGCTTCAAGTGCCGAGGCAAGTCGTCGGGAACGATGAACTTTCCAACGATCACACCCTGTGTTCTTGCATGAGTGCCACCATAGCAATGACGTGCCTTGTTATACTGCAATCGCTGGATCTCATCGATTTGCTTGATGACAGCCTGAATAGATTCATCCTCACCTGGCGGGACTTTCTCTATGCCGCCTATGTCCCAACGAATATAGTTCCTTTTCCCAAGGTCATCGTGGTGATTATTAAGCCCATTTGCCTTGCCATTCACAGCAGTCCCATTCGCATTTCCGTTCATTTTTATGGTGAATAAGGGATAAATAATATGAATTGCGTTGTGGTGGTCTTACTGGAAGTGTGCTCGCAAAGTCGCAGATGTCTCGACTATGACCCCATTCATATAGAAATATCTTCCCAGGTATTTTGTACAGTCCCAAAATGTATCGCAATGCGGACGCCAGAGCGGACATGATGGTGAAGTGCAGTGTTCTGGCAGCGCTAAATATCGATATACATATGCCGGGGGAACGGGAGAGGGGAATCAAGATTTAAACTTCGAACGGTGCCCTTTACACAACGACAAGAAACCCCCTTAGATGCTTGCATTTCAGCGGCTTCATATTCGATCAGCCCACTTTCGCATCATGGCCATTAGTCACAGGCCATAGTCATGTGCGCCCAGGATTTGGAATCCCCAGAGCTCCATTGTTGGCGTCAATCCTTCCCCAGCTCTATCGCAGCAAGTAGTATGCAGTTAACAAGCGAGTAGTCAGGCGTATACACAGAGCATAATAGGCTTATCTAGACACAACAGTAAAAGAATAGCAGAAAGATTGCTGTGTTAAGCAAAGCACGGTCTCTACTAAAGATAGATAGTGAGTGAAGACATGACCAGAGACGATTTACTCCTCCTGTGAAGGGTATAAATTGCTATCATGGCCAGTCAGGTATTCAGACAAACTGCTCAATGCTCAAAATTAAGTTGGTAGCATACCTAATATAAGCGCGTCCTTCCCAACTCCTGTAAGCTGAACAGAGTTCATATCGACCCGATGTGGCCGCCCTACGCCCTACTACCGAACAAATGACGCTCACAATGCTTGTCCCCGTTGTCAGCTGCGACGCGTGCTTGTCCCATGCATCCTTAGCGCTTCATCGGAGCAGTGGCTGATTGGTGGGTTCCCGGGGTTCGATTCCCCTGTTCCAGAGCGATGATACCTTTCGGGTGGTGATTTACACACATACTTTTTGGTATGCTGGAAGTCGACACTGATTGTTTGTGGAAGACCTGTATTTATGCAATATGTTGTTGAATGTCGAATCATGAAGAAAAGAAATTGAGACTAAAGATCCTGAAGCCAAGTCCAGTGGAGGACCGTCAGACGCCGGCCGGCCGAAGGCTCATTGCTGATACCCTATCCTGAATATACCCAACGAATACTACCGACCTCTCATCATTGCCTCAACATCAACGTCAACCCAGCGCATCTCCCTAGGCGCGGGCGGCGAGACGGTCTGTGGCGGAGAAGCTGTTTGGCGCATTTGCTGCCTTATTCTTAGTCTGACAACAATGTCTCTTGTGCTCATATCCAAGGCTTGTTGTAGTGATGAAGAGTCCTGCCACCGTTGTCCCCATGTGGCCAAAGCCTGATTTGCTCTTTCGAGGGAATCTAAGCTTCTCTGCAGATTGTTCACCGCAGGGCCTCCAGGACGAATAGGGAGAGGCGGTGGTGGTGCTTTGCCAGGCTCGACCGGCGGAGGTGAGACCGTAACACCAGCTGAGATAAGGTTCTCAGCTTCGTTGAGCACGGCTACTAATTTAGAGGCCATGAAGAAGATGCGAAGAGCATCATGGCTGGTGTAGAAGGCGTTGGGCGCCCCGTTCTGTACAATATCATACATGCGGTTTAAATAGGCGATGGTATGCTCAAATACAAGCATCCGGCGATAATCGGTCATGTTCGGTGCCCTCTCTGACTCCATAAGGCAGTAGACGTAGCTATACCTCAGCTCCAGGTCGAAGAGCTCTCTCATTCCGACAGGTAGGCTAACGGGTAGAGCGTCCGCCCATTCCCGCATATCCTGACACATTTGCCAAATGAATGAGTCCGAGTCCTGTATCGGCACTGTGTCGGACTGGAACAATATCTGATACCAATGTGACTGTGCCCAGCGCAGCTGGAAGAGCAGGTATGCGGGCTCAGAACCGGCTAGCATTTGCCCAGTGATGGACGCCCGGCGACTGAATGACTGGGGCCTTGGCCAGGCCACATTTGTCGAGGCATCAGTAAAGGAGAAGGCACGAGCCTGTACCATGCTGATTGACCTGCAATTGGGCATGAGACAATAACTTCCAGAATGGGAGGGAGACTAGACCTACCTATCGAGGGAGTAGACACAGTAGAAGAGCTTACGCCGCGTGTCTAGTTGTGCTTTGTCGGGCATCTGCTCAGGTGGTGGATCTTGATGAAATCCAAGGTCAACCACCGATCGACAAGTGAAGCCTATCAGGTGCCAACTGTCAAAATGCGTCGGATCCAGCATGGAGTACTGCGTTAGGAGTATCAATGACTGTATTTGCGTAACATAACCGGGCGTCAACGCTTTGTCAGCATGTCTCATTGCCCTCGATGCAAAGTAGACACCGTTCATATAGTGGGCATCATTTCTTGCTTGGCTCTGAGCAACAGATCCAACAGCTAGAACCATAAAGACGAGCCAGTACTCGGAGTCCTTGACAGACCTGTCCGACTGGTTATATACCTGTTCCAGCAGTGTGTAGAAATTTGTTTCCGAGAAAGCTGGGTAGAGCGAATATATGTTGTTCATGTAATACTGGACGATACTGAGGCCATCTTGCCTGGAAGGGGCGTTCCAATTTTGTATATCTGGAAGTTGATTATTGGAGGAAGCAGCCAGCACCAGCCGTGCAAAGGTCATATTGCTCATTGAGGGCTCAAAGTCCCTAGTTGTCGCATTAATCGACCTGAGTACCCGTAGTCAGCTCATGCGCCATTGAGGCCAATGTACCGCTCAACGTACAAAAACCCGAAATCGGACATCAAGGAGTTGACATCCGAGTTTTCCCGTTTCCGCTCAGCTTTCCGGTGGATAGCTGCTCTTATAGTAGCCAGTGAGTCTTTCCTGTCTGGCTCTTGGGCAGGGGGTGGTTCTAGCTCATGCTGAGCCACGGATGCTTTCCTGGATCTGGCGTAATTGAGACGCCTCTCCAACTTCTCAATTCGAAGCTCCAATGCAGCAACATAGCTAACACAGACATTAGCCATATGCTTCCAAAACAACGTGCGCTGGCCGCTCACCTGCGCTCCTTTCCCCGTGCAAACTGGTCATTGGCGCTTGAGCATTCATTCTCGCGGCCGGCCTTCTCGCAGGCCGTGCAAGCTGGCAACTTGCCGTCACACTTGAATCGCTAATCAGCACAGCATTCAAGGGTGATAAGTTCAGCTCCAAGTACCTTGACTTTCGCGGCCCGGCCTGTTTGTTTGTCAGTATGAAAGAAATAACCTTGTGCGACAGGCAAGCCTGCACGATTTTAAAGAAACTACTCACACCGCGAACAGGCAGATACGGGTCGCGAGACCCGTAGCAGAGGGTTCTCGGAGAAACTGGAGCGAGGCATTCCGTCGTCGCTCTCGAGCCACTGGAAGATGTACACTTGAGCTATTGGACCGGGCTCGGGTGGAGTGTAGTAGAGGGGGCCTTGCGGTCATGAGCCAGGGGTATCAGCACAGTTTTGATAGCTCGGCGTAGGTGGACGACGGAGCCGGCAGAGACCGTTGTGCAGTGTGCAGTATTGGCCACAGATCAGTGTGCCGGCAGGAGGATGAGGCGAATCAATGGGAGTCGTCTTCAAATCATGAATGTGGTGAGTTGAGCCTCATCTGGCAAACGTTGGCAGCTAACCGGAGTTTAGTCGCACAAATGTTGGCGGGTCGCGGCCACGATTATTGAATTGCAGGGGTCAATCGATGGGTGGCAGACAGACAGAAAACGGGACAAGGTGGGGTAGAAGCCAGTCTGAGTGAAGCGTCAGGTGAGATGCGCCTGCAGCGTAGCCAATCACAACGCGACCATAGTTGGCTAACTAATGTAGTAATTCACTGTCTTTACAACCCTTTTGATTTCATGGGCCAAAGGGGCTTTCCCGTGTCGACAGACACGTGGGCCGTAACGTCATCATCATCATGTGAGGAGACAGGCCTGCTTCACGTCTGGAGCGTGCGTGACCATGGCGAGGCAGATAAACTTTGCTCGCCCTGTCACTGTGCGACTTTAGCTTGACTCGATCGCGTGCTGTCAGACTTGCAGGCAATGAGTGGAAGGGGCCACAGTACAAAGTACGTACGAGCCCACCTGGCACGAATGTGGCTCGCAGGATATCAGTTCCTCCAAGGACAGCCGTGCTCTGGTGTTAACCCTGGCCGATTGTGCCGTCTAGAGCACATGCGACTGCGCAGAGTGCCTGCTGTTTACCGGTTTCTGATATTGAATCCCCATGGTGAGTTGGGCGCATTTGTTCAGACTCAACAGGGGTTGGACCGTAGGCTCCATGACCCCTGCATTTTGATCTGTCTGGAGATCCCGCGCTAGCGAGTTCGTTCCAAACATAGCGCAGTCACGGTGCCTTCGTAACCCACAGGAGCGCAGAAATGCAGCACAAGCATCCACCTGAGCATAAGGAAAGCAGATGGATCCAATCCCAATCCTTCCATGGTGCAAGTGTAGTTGGGACTGCGTCCCGTCGCCTCGTCACTCGGTTGCACGACCCCCACGCTGCGTCGAGCAACCGAACATCCATGCCGCAGTCGAGATATTTCTGGACCTAGACCTTGACCTTTGCGGAGCCGCATGTGAGATATTCGAAAGAAGCAGGCCGAAAGACGCGCTTGTCCACGACGGGCAAAAAGATGCATTATGGCTGCCAGTGCCTTCTGGAAATACAGCATCTGCAAGGCGATACATCATGCCACAGCCCTCAGAGAAGCAGCAACTGCATCAGGTATATTCTATGTGCGCAGCTTTGTCTCGTTTAAGAATGAGATATAGATGACGATTTGCTTATCCCACTATCGAGGTCCGTGTCCGCTCGAGACGGAACAGGCCTTGAGGACTCGCAAAGGACTCGCGGTGCCGCCCAGACCAAAAAGAGCACACATGTACCTAGTCAGGGCCGTCAAGACGAGGCTATCCGGGAGAGCACATGCTAGAACGCCACGAGTGGGTCGAGCCTGCTTCTAGTTGTGTGTGCAATTTTGCTGGCCCGCCCGAGAGACAAAGCTAAGTAATGGGTGAACGAAGACCGCGTCATGCTCAATGAGCTGAGCAGTGCCGAACAACCCAGGCGCTGATGAAATGCTGACTCGGGACGGCGCCTAACAAGTACAGAGAAATCATCATAGCCTTCTAGACTGATGGGTAAAGGTGCGAAACACACGGTCGATTACCCAATCTGGCGTAGAACAGGATTAGGACCTGAAACATAAATGCCCGAGAGAAACCAAATCAGCCGGTACGAGACAGAGACACGAACATGGCATTGGAGCGCCAGGGTAATGTAGTGCCTTGGTAACTTTGGCCCGGCAGAGGCAGTTTTGGCTTGGGGGCAGAGCCAATCGGTTCCCCACACCGAGGACCTTTAGCAATGCGCCGCATCACTAGCACTGGGCCTCCATTACCTACATTACCACCATCTGCAGGGCGTGTGTGCTCCGCTGCGACTTGGTGCTTCCCCAGCTAATTACATACCTTAGTTAGCCAGCATTGATTTTGAGTGATTGGGTGATCGACTGGCACTGCAGTTCATGCCCTCCGTCTCTAAGCCAAGCCGAAGAAGCCATCGCCGCTCCAACCCTCAGCGAGCACGAAGATGAAAACAGTCCACAAGCAGGCCCTTGGAAGTTGCTGTCGTTGCTAGACCTGCTGTGGAGCACTGATCGACGTATATGTATATGTAGCCTTATTGTTTGTTCCCCCGCGTTACCTTATCATCGAAGACAACTGGTGGTTCCCCGAGCCGCAACGGCAACCTCGAGAGAAAGAGGCACCATCAGGACATCCCGCTGTCTTGCGCCCATGGACGCTTCAGATGTCTTCCGCCATGTTGAAGGCTTTGGACCATATCAACGACCAAGGCCACCTCAGGCCTTCCATCAGCAACGGCCCGCCGACCTTCATCGGGAGACCTCGAATGGCGACGGTGAAAGCGAGGCGTCACATCGCATTGCGCATACACTAACGGCATGCTGCCGCTGTCGTCAGGTAAGCAGCCAGTGTTCCCGTGCTTCCCTCCGAGACCGCTTGCATCTATTTCATCATACGAATGTTTGGTTTCCGGCACCAAACAAAAGAACTTTGGCTAAGACTTTTGCTCCTCCAGAGAAAAACGCGATGCGATCCGACTCTACCCCGCTGTCTGCCGTGCGAACGGTCAGGCTCCGTGTGCGAGTATTTCGACACCACCAAGGGTAAGAAGATAAGCCGGTATTATGTCGTCAAGCTCCAAGAAAAAGTACGGGCGCTCGAGGCCGAGCTGGGCCAATACACAGAAGAAGAAGATTTCCCCAGAAACAATGAGGAACTGCTGCGACCCGGGGGCCTCGTGCGCCTCAACGAGTCCGACGAAACCCCGCGCTATCTGGGACCTTCCAGCGGTATCGCCATGACGCGCATGGTCATGGAGGAGGCAAAACGATTCACAGACTCGACTCGCATATCGGAGCTGGTGCCGTCCGTTCGCGATAGACGGCAAGCTGCGCCCGGCGGGGTTAGTTTTCCCGCCATGAGATCCATGTCCTTCAGTATACCACCAAACATATCAGCTAGGAAGAAGAGCTTCCCTATAGTCAGCAGCGTTCCAGCAGCAAGTATGCCCAGTCGAGCAATCGTCGATAGGCTTCTAGAGGTCTACCAACAACGAGGCAAGTGACAAGTGTAAAAAGGGAACCTTGTTTCAGAATGCCTGCTAATGCGTTCACAGCTCAAGTATTCACGCCTGTACTCCACGAAAGGAAATTGGAATCTGCCATTCGCGATGTCTACAGTGGCAGTCGGGACTCCTACCAACAATTCATCGTGCGCATGGTAATGGCCATTAGTATGCAGAAGCTGGACACGACTTACGCAGGTCTCGCTGACAGCTACTATTTATCCGCTATGCAATACTTCGAAGATGTAATACGACCGAAGGACTTGAAGACACTGCAATGCCTCATCTTACTAGGTCAATACTCCCTATTGACACCCACGCGAACTGCCGTCTACTACATCATAGGGCTAGCCACGAGTATATGCCAGCAAATGGGCTTGGCGGATGAGAAGACCATTAGCCTGGGCATAGAAGACCCCTTGGCTTTGGATATGCGACGAAGACTCAGCTGGATCGTAATGACGAACGAGTTCGGGCTTGCGTACAGTATGGGCAGGCCTAGTGGGTTTGCGAAGAGTGACGACCTTGTTGACGTGGGATTTTTCTCTACTGTCGATGATGGAAGCATTACGGAGAATGGCATCCTATCTGGCCCAACTGACGCACGCAAACTGGTTGCAATTCACTTCTGCAAGATGAGGTTGTTTCAGAATGAGATCCGGCGGGTTCTGTACGAAAAGAAGCAACCAACACCAAGGAATGATCGCGATCCGTGGTTCTCTTCGATAGAGAGTAGAATGGAGCAGTGGATCAACTCGACACCTGAGAACCCTGCTTGGTGCAAGCCATGGTATGTTAAACCCCGTAAAACTCGATGATCACTGCTCACATGGGACAGGTTCACTGGTAGGTATCACACTATGGTGGTTGCTTTGTACAGACCTTCACCGCAAGTACCAAAACCCTCGGCGAATTCGGCCATCAGATGTTTTGCTTCGGTCGCGTTTGTGATCAACATCTCAAGCAAGCAGGTTATGGCTTCGGCGATCGATATCACCTGGGTATTTCTCCTTACGCTCTACATGTCTGTCAATACGATATTATGGACTGTTGCGAGCTACCCAGAAGTAAGATCAGCTCACCCGCGCGATGAAGTGCAAGAGCTCATCAATGTATGCCTCGACATTATCGACTCATGTGCCGAGCGATGGCCTGGAACTTCGGCGGCTTCAAAGCTATATGCTAAATTTGCCGAAGCGTGCCTCAAGAGTTACGAAGCTCGAGGAACTCCAATGCTTTCAACGTCGAGCATCCTTGGCACGCCGCCTTCGCAGCCTGATACAAACTCCCCGGCGTCAGAGGTGACCAGCGCAACCAATATATCCCAAAACAGTGGACAGATGTCCATGTTCAACCCTCCGCAATTCGGATATGTCTTCGATACACAGCCGGAGCAAGTCACATTCGACAGTTCTTTTCCAGCTCAGCCGTCGTTCCGCTCGAACTCTATATTCCTGAATCCCGCTTCGACGGAGCCAACGGGTCGAAGATTCAGCTACTTTCCGCCTGAATTCAATCAATCGTCGGAGAATCTCATCATGGAAGAGTCGACGCCTCCCGGTACAGAGACAACCGTGTCACCCCCAATACTCTCTCCTCCGGATCATCTACCAACTCCTCCGGACTCGATTGGCAACGGATCTGCTGCTACACCTTTGCTCTCCACTCCCCTCATCCCCACTGCAACCATGTCTACCCCGATCATGAAGCAGGCGGCTCCGGTGGGCATGTCTAACAACATGATGCCTCAACAGCAAAGAGCTCAACAACCTGCTTTCACGATTCCACCTCTACCACCACAACAACATCAACTTACGGTACAACGCCCTCTGCCACCAGCAACGACCGTCACAGACTGGTTCAACCCACCGCCGCCCTTTATCTCTCCCTATGCCTTTGGTAACACAAATGGCAATATCTGGAATGATCCTACTGGAAGCAACGATTTCAACATGATGGGCATGAATGACAATCCTTTCCCGGGACTGCCACCAGAACGACAGGGTAGTCTGAGTCAGTCTCAGCAGATCGAACTTATGGGTGTTTTGGAAAATGAGGGTATGACGCACATTGACACTTATCTCAATGGCTTCAACTACGGCGGCGGCGTTGGTATGGATGGGAACGTCAATTGGCACAACACCTCATGATCGAGCATTTACTCAGCGAGTCGGATATTGGCGTAAGGGGTCATTGAGTAGCGGCTCTAAATGCCAGCCTTTTCTGTCACGGGACTTTCTTTAGGGGTTTTCTTTTTGATTGGATAGATACCACCTTTTAGGGCTTAGCCAGCTCCCTGCTGCTGCGCTCTCTGTCTTTTGAAATTGCAGCATATTCCAAAAAGCCAGCTTGAAGATGTTAAACCATGCTGCCGTGGAAACCAAATCGACTTCTAGTCTTAGGCATTCAACCTCAATTTCAACGAGGTCATTGGCCATATCGCGATTACAGAGCGTATGACTTCCCTTGAAATGATTATGTTTAATATTTTAAAACTCACCAAAACCTGTCCTTGGTTCTTAGTGCCGTATCGGCAAATTCTTCCGACTACACCCATATTTATCATTGATTGCGGCTTTGTCTAGATGCGGACCCTCCGAATCTGCTATCGGCCCCGTCGCAATTAGCGGATCTCTCGCCCAAGGCTCCCGATCACCTAGCCTGCTTATCACTTTGTGTGGACTGTGGTGATACTGATTGCTCCGATTAATATTCACAATATCATTGCGATAGTCAATGATATAAGTAACAGCTAGCATCTCGCCACCCTCGATCTCTTCTTGGTAATACACACTTTCCAAGAGAGGCCACTTCTTAATTACATCATAATGATATTGCCTTCGCTTTTAGTGCTCGCTCTTCAAATCTCCACAAGCCAAGCAAGATGTACGATATCCTCATCGAGATGTAGCTCCCTGCTGGGATGTAAGTACATTTATTTTTTGTCTCGCCTTCACCTCTCTGGGCTTGTTTCGGAGATGTATTCAACATCATAAGCATCACATACTTCTGCCACTCGTTTCATAATTCCCAGAACTGATCCGTCTGAGAGGATACTCACCCTAATTTTATGTAGATACATTTTCCAACGGGACTGCTGTAGTCTCATTTACAGAGACTGTAATTAATGGCAGCACTTTTGTCGGTACCACGGCCAACACGGATTACAATGAACCGCAACTTCTTGTCCCACAGGTAAGCATTTGAGAGCAAAGCTTTTGGATCAAGTGTGCTTCTCTTGAATCTTGAAATAGTCCTCAGCTCCAGATACATCCCAAATATAATTGGAGAAGAAATGGCTAATCCCTAGTATCGGATAAGGCTTGTCGCGTGTGTCTGACCATCCAAACATCCTCAAATTCATCTGCGAAAGCTGAGATCTGGCTACCATCCATAACGCAATGGAACAAGAGAATTCTTACTGTGGGTAATAGTGGGTTTGCGGGCGCTGTGAATTACCCGGATATGATCTGGGGGTTGCGCAAAGGCTTCGCGGCGGTATCTACTGATACGGGCCATAATTCAAGCAGCAGTGATGGGTCGTTTTTGTCATTTCCCGAGCAGAGCATCAACTGGGGACATCGCGCCTTGCACGCGTCAGTCGTGGCTGCTAAACAGGTCCTGTCTAGTTATTACGGTATCAGCATGGGCGGGAAGGTTTACTCCTACTACGCTGGGTGCTCAACAGGTGGAAGACAGGGCATCAATGCCGCTGAGAGGTACCCCGAGGATTTCGATGGCGTGTTGTCGGGCAGCGCTATCGCCTGGCAGACGCACACATCAGGCTGGCAGGTTTATGTTGCCCTCTTGCAATATCCCTCGACAAGTACGACTTATATCCCCGCAGCTAAGTGGCCCTTCATCGCTGCCGCAGTCTTGCAACAGTGTGACAATCTCGACGGCGTCGTCGATGGAATTATCATGGACCCGAGCAAGTGCGATATCAACTTCGACGCTCTCAAGTGCGGGAGTGGCGTTCTAAACGCTACAGCGTGCCTCAGTGACGACCAAACCGCCAATCTGCAGAGAATGTATACGCCATGGCGAGCCAACGGTACGACCGGCGACCTGGTCAATCCTGGCATCTCACCCAGTGGCGAGGCGAGTTTCAGCTATCTGATGAACGGTGACGAGCCACAATTCGGACCGACGTTCTATCGAAATAGCGTATACAACGACTCGCAATGGGATTGGCGTACGCTGACGGTAAACGACGTATACACCGCTGATTCCATCAACCCTGGCGGCGCGAATGCATATGATCCAGACCTGAGGCCATTCGAGGCTAGAGGTGGGAAGATTGTTCAGTATCACGGATACTCGGACCCCTTGATCCCGAGCCTGAACGCTCCTGCCTGGTATGATACCATACATGCGTTTTATAGTAGTCTTGGCCGGGACCAGGAAGTTCAGGATTTCTATCGACTTTTTATGGTTCCTGGAATGGGGCATTGCTCGGGTGGCTCGGGGGCTTGGGTCTTGGACGGTGCATCGCAAGACGGCCTCATCCCACCCGTAGATGATGCCAGTCATTCGATGCTGTACTCGCTTGTGCAGTGGGTCGAGGGCGGTAGCTCGGCGGCCCCGGAATCAGTCGTCGCTACGAAGTATGCTGGTGACGTTATGCCTTCAGTGAAATTCCAGCGACCGCTTTGCAGATGGCCTGTCGTGGCAGAGTATGATGGTGTAGGTGATGTTAACGCTGCTAGCAGTTGGGCCTGTCCTGCTGCCGGCGTTTACTGAGGGATTTAAGAACATATACCCATGCTCATGTTTTATTTACGGCTGGCCTAGTTGCATGATAGCTCAAGCTCGATAGATGAATCTTGCTCCGAGGTTAAGCCCAGCGCTGTTGCGTTTAATTTGGCCAATCTAATGGTATTGTCATTATTCGCACTTCTTCGAGCTGTGTGCAGAAGGCTTCTTACATCCCTTTTCTTCCGTTGGTCCAGCGGAAGATAAGCTGAACATGCCAAGGATGCCAGCTCATTCCACCCGACAACATGGTCTGATCACCGAGAAAGAGGATCTATTCTACGCTTCTCCGCTGCGTGTAGTACACTACACTCTTGCCTTACTCAACTCATCATTACACTACGATCCGTCGGTACACGAAGTCCTAACGAAACGGCACTTGTTGTAGCTGTTCAATTTCACATACAGCACGCTCTGTCCCACCAGCACAATTTTTACCCATGGACGGGACAACACCGATCCTTGGGTCTTGAAATGGAAATTTATAAAATTGTTTCCCAGCATTAAAACTGAATACAGTAGTCTCTTGAAGCATGGAATATAATATTTGGAGTTCACAACGATGTGTCAGCGAAGCAGATTGCCTCTGCGTGCTAACTCTCACCTCAGCATGTAGAAGAGATATAATTGATTATTTAAAGTAGTATCGTTCATGCAGCCCTAGAGCTCCAAATGCTAGCCGGACCCATGGTGCCCTTGGGTCTGATTAGTATGACTATATATCCGGCTTTGTGAAGGTGCACTCTGCAGCACTGTTCAAACTCGATAGAATTGATCCGTGCCGCATTAGCCTGGACATGGGCCCATTACAAAGACTGACAGTTTGGTCTTGGACCTGCACCCACGGACGCATACAATTGATGTGATTCGACAGTAACATAGGTTTGTGGAGTTAAGAGAATCTGAGTCAGACGGCTCTCGCACTCGGGTTAGCCTTAGTGTTTAGCCAATCATACTTCCACCAGGATTTCTCTTACGACTTGAGCAGGAATCCACAACGAGGTGATCTCCGTATCGTCCTTAATCGGGTCCGCAGCTCCGGATATATGACTGCCAGCTCTGCTTCGCACTTTCACTTTCACTTTCACTCTGTCTCTCATCTCGTCCGTCTTGGTTCGAATGATCAATATGGCAGGAATCCCAGTGGTCCAGATCCTCGAAAAAGAGAAATACTTCAACCAGCACATCGTCCCTTTACCCGATGCAGTCCCTTACCCACCACTTACGGCTCCTTCATCCCTACGAATCCGCACCAAAGTGTTGAGCCTCACGGCCAATAATCTTAGTTATGCAAAGCTCGGGTTTTTACTTGGATGGTACGTACATTTTTGAGTCTCTTCCTGCCTCTTGGGGTCGACTGCCAAAGCAAAACCAATAGGTTGATGGCCAGATAATCTGTCAATATGCCTCAGAACTCCGAGCACCTATCTCAGAGAACCACTACTAACCCTGGCTCGATGCTAGGTGGGACGTGCACCCTCTCCCATCAAGTACACCGGCACCTTTAAGTGACTCAGCCAAATTCGGTCGCACGAACTGCTGGGGCTTCGCAGAGGTACTGGAGTCGACTTTCCAGGGCATATCTAGTGGATCGTTTCTCTGGGGGTACCTGCCCTTGGGGACTTTAGCACAGGATGTCACGGTGAAGGAGACAGGAGTCCCGGGTCAGATATGGATCACGAATGAGCATCGAAAGAACACCATGTCCGTCTACAATCGATACATGGTCTACCCTGCGAGTCTGAAGAAGGACATCGAAAGAAAATCCGACGCGGTAGCCATGGATGCGAGTGTCAAGGTCATGTTTGAAACTGCGTTCTTGCTCAATAGGTATGCGTTTTCCGAAATTCCGGAAAACGTAGTTCACCCGGCTATGCAAGCTAGCGAACCGTGGGGACAGGCCCAAGCTGATCTGACTGGAGCGACCATCATCGTATTGGCACCCGGCGCAAAGGCTGCTTTGGCGTTCGCATTTGAACTGACGCACGGGCGGAAAGCAGCTAAAGTACACAGAGTCATTGGCGCCGCCAGTGATCACTCAAAGAGTTTTGTGGAGGGCACCGGACTGTATAGCGAAGTTGTCAGTACAAGCGCGTCGCCTTCCGATGTTCTATCCGGCCTTCGAGTGGGCCAGGATGAGAAGGTTATGGTCATCGACTTTGGCGCACGAGCAGGCGCGGGAAAGAAGTGGTTTTCTGAGGTTCAACAAACACATAGCAAAACCACTATCATCAGCATCGGGGCTGAGCTTCCCGGTAGTTCCCAAGCTGAAATTTTGAAAGCAGTTCAGGAGGGAGGGCCGGGAGCTGTCACTCCCAATGCCAGTGATATGAGGGAGCGTGCTATTTCCAAGGTTGGAGAGAAGCAGTATTTTGAAGGCTTGAACAATGAATGGGAGGCGTTCAAAGAGGGTGGCATAAGGGGCTTCTCGTTCAAATGGGGTGAGGGTATGGAGGGCGTTAAGAAGGGTTGGGATTTATTGTGTGCAGGGAATGTTGCGTCGGAGCAAGCCCTGGTGTACAAGCTATAGACGCGTTTCCTAGGTCTCAAACTTGGCGTGTGACGACGTACTTCATATATCGTGCTTACTTGCGACGCATGTTTACTGCAACTGCTCGGTCAAATCAAGACCGACAGAAAATGATGTCCGGAACCATGTCTCTGATCGGATTCTCAACATCGCGCAAGGGCTACGGCTGTTCATGTCTATGTTTATGCCCCACAGTCCAAACGGTTTGTTGGCCAATTACAGAAATGGCTTTAATTACCACAAGGCTCTTTGTATTCTCCGAAGCCTCTTCTCGGTTACTAGCACAGCCCGAAGAACTCAATGAAAGCTGGACCATTGGCTTCTCCGGCGCGACACTAACGCAAAGCTTATCTACACTGAGGTGGTAAGTGTAATCCTAATCAGCAGTGACCAATTGCACTGTTCCCTTTCAAACTGTGCCGCAGTCATTTGTGTACGCTTGTAATACGTGCATGGGACTGGGCACATCGGGCTTGATGCTTAGGAGTCTTTTCCAGCTCAGCAATGAAACCGTCTAAGATGCCTATATATACATCCCACTCAGAAGGTTTTCTTGGCAGGTTCAATACAGTGACTACAATTCTTGAGCGTTGCTTAATCACAGTCTATACTAGACCAGCCAAATATTCTTTGTACTTTACGTTCGGCTAGAATTTCTTTTCTTAGAAGAGGCATAGGAACTGGGAAGACATATCGAAAAGGTTGTCATGGCACCTTTGAAAGTCCTCGTCGTTGGCGGTGGGATCGCAGGTCCTGCCCTTGCCCACTGGCTGTCGCGCATCGGCGCTAACATCACACTCATCGAACGCTCTCCTCAACTGCGAGCTTCGGGTCAACAAGTTGACTTGCGCGCTCAGGGTATACCTATGATGAAAAAGATGGGCATTGAGGCTGCCGTGCGAGCAGCAGCGGTCCATGAAGTCGGAACTCAGGTAAGCTTTTGGGGACTATACGACTTTTCGGCGCTCAACTCCTAGAGATGGGCCTGGCGTAGTCCAGGGGAGAATAGCTAACTCCGGGTTTTGTATAGCTTGTCGATAAAAATGGCCATGTAAGAGCATTTTTCGCGGCCGCTCCAAGCGGTAGTGGAACACAAAGTATTACGTCCGAATACGAAATCATGCGCGGCGACCTGGTTCGCATTTTGTTTGACCTTACCGAGAAACATCAGAATGACAAATATCTTTACGATACCACCATGGAAAATTTTACGCAGGATCACGAGAGTGACCCCAATGGCAAGGTGCACGTCAGTTTTCACGACGGCACCAAGGAGGATTTTGACCTTGTAGTTGGCGCTGACGGAACCAATTCGAGGACGCGTAAAATCATGCTGGGGCCCGAAGCTCCAGATCCACGGCACTCGCTCGGGGGTAATATCGCATATTTTTCCATTCCATCGAGGCCAGAAGACTCTAATGTCTTCAGCATGTGCTTTCTTCCTGGGCCCCGAGTATCTCGGATGATCGGGATGAGGAAAGATTGTCCAGAACTTGCCCGCATTTATATGATCTCGCGCGGTCAGGACGAAGGGTTGGATTCAGCTCACAAGTCCGGGGACCTAGCGGCTTTGAAGAAAGCCTGGGGCGATTTATATCAAGATGGTGGCTGGCAATGCGGCCGGTTTATGGATGGTCTTCGCAATGCCCCAGAAGCTGACGACCTGTACTCCACACCTATGCAAGAGGTTCGGCTTCCCGAAGGGTCTTGGGCAAAAGGTCGTGTTGTGTTAGTTGGAGACGCGGCGTACAGCCAGACGGCAGAGGGATATGGGACGACATGGGCTCTCGTCGGTGCTTATGTCTTGGCTGGAGAGATTGCAGCTCTTCACGCGAAAGAGGGCTCAGCAGCAGCCGTGATACAAGGGGCGAAGAACTATGAGAAGGAGTTCCGACCCGTCGCCACGGCCATGCATGGAGGACCATATTGGATCGAGTCTGTACTCAATCCCAGGTCCAACCTCGGAATCAATCTCATGTACGGGGTTGCCAAGGTCATAGCATTTTTGAAGCTTGACCAGATGGCTGCCCAGAAGGGTGAGCAATCAAAATGGCAACTGCCACAGTACCGCGAGCTAGAAGAGGGGAAGACTGAAGCCTAACGGCGACTGCGAGGGCTGTAACATTATATTGTCGTTGCGCTGAGCTATATTAGATCACCTAACATCATCTAATATTGTCACGTAGCCGTGATGAAGATGTTATCCTCTTGGAACAATGACTGTGCTGGTGGGAGCTGTCTCTTTTGTATTTTATAAATTTCCTCTCCTAAGTTTGTCACTGCTCTTTTCGGCGTTGTCGTACGGCTCGGGTGCAGTCTTATTGAAGGCTCTCACCCCCGCTATGGTTGCCCCGCGCTTGCAATAAGGCAAGGTCTGGTCATGAACCATAGGGTGTTGACAGATTCTCTACTCAAAGATACACCAATCATAAACATCATAATTCCAGCACTGTTAATACTTTATTTTATTTTTATTTTTCATTTTTTTCGTTTCGGCATGGGAGTTGGAGAAATGGTTAATTACCGAGGATCGCGACTTACGGAATGAGTCTGTCTACCAGGGAAGGCGCGCTCGCTTTTGCTTAACAGGGTGAAAGCTGCTACAGAACGAAACGTCATATTACAACGTATCCACACACGATTTTGTAGCGGGCGATTGCTATCCATCAGCCATTTCGCAGCGGAAACACACCACTATCGAGCAGCCCTCCACTACTAAAAAGCCACTCTCAAGACGCCATTCAATTCCATCACCAACGACACATTTAGCAATATGACATCGTATGCAAAGGAGTTAGATGTCGCCCTGAGAGCTGTGCACCGTGCTAGCATTGCAACCAAGAAGATTCAGAAACAGGACAAAGGCGCATCTGACAAAAGCGATGCCACGCCTGTCACAATTGCCGATTTTGCAGCACAAGCCCTGCTGATTGGCGCTGTGCATGGCAGCTTCCCTGACGATGTGTTCGTCGCCGAGGAGTCAACGGAAATTCTAAGAGCCAACAGCGAGTTGCTAGAACGAGTATGGGAGCTCGTCAGCTCTGTTGGTGACCTAGACGGCCTACCCGTGCCCAGCAGCAAGGAGGAGATGATGAATCTCATCGACTTGGGCAGTGGCAAGGCAGAGGAGGCTGGCGGCCGCCGATTGTGGATCCTGGATCCAGTCGATGGCACAAAGACCTTCATGACTGGCCAACAGTATGCAGTTTGTCTTTGCATGTTGGAGAATGGCAGACAAAAGGTGGCTGCTCTTGGCTGCCCGAATCTCCTGTACGACTCGGCCACCCCGCTGGTGGCAGAAGACGTCGTAGATACGGATGGCAATGGGCTCATAGTGGCCGCAGTTGCTGGACAGGGTGCTTTATATGCGCCACTCGACAAGTTCGGCGACAGAGACTCTCGTTCTACAGCCAAGCTGGATCCCCTGTAAGTACAACAACAAAGTGTTTTGGAACTACCACCGGCATTCACAATGCCAGAAGACCTACGATTGACTAAGTCCATTCGACAAGGGGAATTCCTGTTTATCCACGACGAAAATTGGGAAGCTAACATGTGTCATGTCACTAGACCACCGTATCCAGGTTCCATGCGCTTCATTGACTCGATATCTTCCTCACATGTCTCAAGACCTCATCACGAACATCTCTACCAAACAGCCTTTCCGGAAGCTTCCCATCGTCTAAATGCGATCGACGGCAGCTTATGGCCTGAGGATATCTGGGCAATGCAGATGAAATACATTGCAATAGCTCTCAATGCTGCCGATGCCACTTTTCGCATCCCTGCTGATCCCAAGTTCTACGCATCAGTTTGGGATCATGCTGGAGGTCAGCTCATCCTAGAAGAAGCGGGCGGAGTAGTCACGGATAGTTCTGGAAACAGATTTGACTTTTCGCAGGGCCAGCGAAATTTTGGGGGCGGCAACTGGGGATTCGTCGTGGCAAGAAGCCCAGAGGTGCACCAGGCTGTACTAAAGGAAGTACGAAATCTGGCCAAGAATAGTAATTGACGAACTGAGGCAGAAGAGGCGGAAGTGTTCAGACTTAAAGCGCATATTTTATGAATGTGCACACGGTCGTCGCGGTGATTGTGGTGTATACCATAGCACTGAATCAAGGCTGTTGAAAGACGCCGCCTTCGATTCTCGCCTCTTAATTAGAGTTGTAGGTATCTATGTATTGGCCAAAGGCCATATTAGCTTCAGCAAAGAGATCATGGCTGTTCAACTCCAATGTCGGTGCTTTAATTTACGTGTTCACGAAAAGACAAATATGCCAATCAAGGTTGTGGATTAAATGGCTAGTTTAGTTTGAAGCATAACAACCTCGCAATATCGATCACCCAAGATACACCAAACACTAATACGCATAATTTGCCATAAACAGGCATGAGCCGATGGGCCCGCAGAAGCAGGTACGGCCCGAACGCTTCCATGAAGATTGGACGAATCAACGAAAATGTCCATCTGCGGCCAGAAGCATGTCAATGAAGATCCTATTTCACAAGCCTTGGTAATGGGTCTGCTCGGCAATCGCAAATGATCCAATGCTCCCCGCATCGGCCATGGTTATGTATAAGGTAAGACGCGGGGAAGAACCCTGCGTATAGCGCTCCTGTTAACTAAGGCAACTAGCTGAAACTTGTTGAGAGCAACAGCAATACGACCTCAGACGGGGTGAGAGTTCTCGCTTGAGGAGCTTCAACATGAAAAGGCCGAGCCGGCCAATTATACAGTATACAAAGACACCATGGCACATATGACTGCCGAATGCAGCACCATGAACGGAGGAGAATAGTGTCGGCACTTACATAACTAATACCACCTCGAGAATTCCTCCGTCACCTGACCGGGCATGACAAGCCAAAGCAAAAGACTTGGGCCTTGTAGCAGGTTCCATAGAACGCTTGGGAAGGTGAGCGGACCTAGCCTATATCGTCCTTCTGCATACCGGGACACAGGATCCTGACCTTTCGCTTGCACAGACGCGTATCCCTCTAGTACACAATAATCACGATATGCCGCGATTGATGACGGAATATCATGCCTCGTCAGCATGTGACTGTTGATGAAGTGAGGTCTAGGAGTAAATCCCGACATCATCACAAGCCAGAGCAACAAACCTACCGAGGATGGAAGAGGCAGGTATGCTCTGAGTTACACCAGCAACGTGGAGATGCAGCAGTATATAGAGGTGGAGCCTTCGAGAGACAGCAGTGAGATTCTTTGGGCATCAGATACCAAAGCTTATCACAACAGCCAACTCGGTTCCAATCATCCACTTCCAAGACTCTCCGCAATCCACCAGTCACCGCCAATATGGTCAACGTCGCAGCCATCGCTCTTTTCGCCACCGCCGTCTTCGGCACTGCTCGTCGCGACGTCGCGGAGACGCTCGAGAATCTCCAGGCCATTGATACTGCCACTAATGAGCTGACAAGCACCATCACGGCATGGGACGGCTCTACTGTTGGTGCCATTGGCATCGCTAGCTCTGCTAACGCCCTTGGTGACCAAATTGATGCTGCCAACGACGATGCTTCCGATGAAGAAGTTGCCTCGAGCGCGGACTCGGCAACCGTCATCAGCTACATTACCGAGACCGGCGAGCCTGACATTGCAACCTCGCTGAATGCTCTTGTCTCACGAGAGGCCGATTTTGAGAGTGCCGGAGTGGCATCAGTTGTGTTGTCCACCTTGGAGTCTCTGAAGAACAAGACTGACACCTACGGTGCCACCCTTTATTCCATCACCTCCACGGACCAGCAAGCAGCCGCTCAGGCTGCCATCGACCAGCTTGATGCCGATTTTGCTGCGGCTATTACAGCATTCTCTTAAATTATCGCTGAAAGCTGGATCACAGGGATGTGAGGGTTGATTGAGGAAGGAAGCCGGCAAGATATGAGCAACGGTAGATGGAACTCATCTTTGTACATACCGCCGAGCACAAGGCATACACCAGGAAATTGGACCTCGCATTCCGAATTCTCAAAGTGACAAAACTGTGGATGTTTGATGGCCCGATCGAGTGCTAAATGGCATGATTTAGATCCTTTGAATACAGTGTATAGTTCCACTGATGATTAGTTTGAGCCGTAATGTTTATAGGGAATCCAAGTCGACTCCAGGCATTCTCGATGAGCGCATCATTACTGGGTCAACTTTCTCTGTTGCTGGTTGTATAGAATCTGCTCAATTATCGGATGGAAGGCTCTGGGCGGTGCAAACCTTTCACGAAATAGAATGCTTTATTTCTTTCCCGATGAGCGCATGCGGATGAATGTTTGATGTTTTGACGAACAATTTCTGGGCCGGAAATTCCAATTAACGCCATGGTTGTAGCGTCCGTATGATGTATATACGAACCCCCGAACACGCAACTTGAAAGGAGCAGTCATGTGAGCGGAATGAGTACAGGACAATTCGACATTGCAGGCAGTGCTACAGAGTGTGACTCTTGAAGGGTGGATGTATGGCTACCTTATGCATTCTGGAAGCCGGGTTGAGGGTGCGCCACATTTTCTTGCACCGCCGCAGTTCCAAGTGTCGCGCTGGATGTGGCGTCGAGCGAGAAGGAATTATTGGGTAGCCGCGCCCTAAAATCGTCTCGAGGCTGATCGCAAATGGTTCACGTCTTGCATAACGCGACATCGACGACTACTGCACACGTCTAGCAGCCCCCATACTCGGCCACTGGTCACGCTAATCGCCTGCCCGGACGACTCTGATTCTTCTTTTGCGCTGAACCGAGCCGCGATTGACGTTTCCGTGCAGCGCCCCACGACAGCGCGCAATCGCAGGCTCTGGGTCACGGAGCTCCCATCACCCAACTTTGCAGCCCCAGCATGCGCTGATTCCCCAACACACTGCGGTTCACGATGGACTCTCGAGCATCTCCTCAGGCGTTTTTGTCTAGTTATGCGCCCCGCCTGCGCGCGTACAACAACTCCTTGTTGAACCCAGTCACCTCTACTGTGGCTGGTCCGCAATCGCGAACCACGAAACGAGGCACCACGCTTATAAACTACGCCGAGGACGGCTATGATTACGATGATGACGATGATGAAGACCGGCGACGCCCGACTGGTCTGCGAAGTCTGCGACGCGAGGACAGCAGCACCGTAATCACTGCCGCTGGTAAAGTTGGCAAAGAGGCCAGAGCACCAGTAGACGTCCAGGGAATATGGAGAGATTGGATGCTGAAGGCGAAACAACGGTCCGACCTTAACAATCAGGCGCAGGCTCAAATGCCCGTCACTCTTATACCCATTCGAATCGATGTCGACATTCCAGCCTTCATGCCCGCTCCGCCCTTCCCCTTACCACGAGGTATGACAACGGTCACTCCTCAGATGGACGGGTCCCTCTACCGGCCGGGCGAGATGACGGTGCCTTACAAATTGAGGGACATCTTTCTGTGGAATCTGCACGAGACTGGTATCACCACCGACCAGTTCGCGATCAACTTGGTTCAAGACCTTGATTTACCGAACCAAGTGGGCATTGCCAACGAGATCAGCAAGCAAATACGAACACAACTGGAGGAATATGCGGGTGTCGCTTTGCATCCGCTATTCCATTCGGAAGAGGTCAAAGCTGCACCGAACAACAATGCGCCAGTATCATCGACAGCTCCACAAACCATGGCAAGCGACAGCCCAGCCGTTCCATCGACACCACTTCCTGCATTGGCCATCAATCTTGGCGGATCTAGCACGCCGCTCACGAATGGAGCCGAGACACCGTCCAAGCCACCGACGTCCCAAGGCCCTGAAGTGACAGCTACAGCAACCCCTATACCCGCCGATGATGTCGACGAATTCAGTCCCGACGATACTTATCGATGCCTGGTAACTCTCAACCTCAACCTCGGCTCGAATTTATATACCGACAAATTTGAATGGTCCTTGCTACACTCTCCCGGAACTGCTGAAGCATTTGCTAAGGTCACTTGTACGGATTTGGGCCTGTCTGGCGAGTGGGTACCCGCCTTAACGCACGCGATTTACGAGGCCGTGTTGCGCCTCAAGAAGGAGGCTTGTGAAGCTGGCGGATTGGTCACGGGCTGGGGCACGACAGGCTCCGAGTTCCCCAATGATGCAGCCCATGGCGCAGAGGCTGGATGGAGATACGACCCTGAGCATCTGGCAGACGAATGGGAGCCCAAGATCGAGATTCTCTCCAAGGATGACATGGAGAAGCGTGAGGGTGACCGTGAACGGCAGATCCGTCGTCTACGCCGTGAGACGGCTCGTTTCAGCAGTGTTGCGGGTATGATTGGTGGCACACCGATAGGCGGTGGCTTCGGTGCACAAGAGGAAGAGGAGCGCATGGGACGTGGTGAGAGGTCCAAGAAGAAGCGCAGATTCAGAAGCCTGAGCCCGCTTGCCAGGTCAGGAACACCTGGCGGATGGGGAACCCCTGATGTTGGCTATGGCGGTGGAGGCGCTGGCTCCCTCACCGATCAAGAGAGATTGAATTGGCGCTGCACACACTGCCGTATCTGGGGTACAAGTGTATGGGCAGTTCGTGACGGCCCATACGGTCCAAGAGTAAGTCATCAACTTTACTACTACCACTCGACGCAGATGCTAACCCTCCCCAGTCACTGTGCGCCAATTGTGGTCTTCTGTACGAGAAGAACAAGAAGCTGCCCCGATGGACCCAAAACCTTCACTACATGGACCACCGGCCATTGTAAACGTCAACGGACTGGAACCAGGATGTTGGTAGCGAGGTGTATGAATATGGCGTTCGGGCAGGAGGCATTTTATACCTATTTTCTGGCAGCCTTCCGTTGGATTTGATGCGGGTTGTCATCGGACTAAGAGTGTGGGATCAGAGCTACACCAATCTCTTCGTTACCATTCGGTTTTCAGTGTCGCTCTTGTATACTAGAGATGGACCATAGTACAATGCTTGACATGAGAGTTGCAGCAAGAGCATTGCTAATTCAAAGACAAAACCGAGATGAACCGTCTGACTGCTAGCAAACATCTGCTTGAATTGAACATAAGACTGATCTTCTTTGAAATAAAGGGTGTAATCGACCAGGTATGGAGTTGACTAAAGAAGCAATGCGAGTTGGCGTTGAAATTGTAGAGCAAGATCATGACTCGCAATAAACAGCCAGCTTGAAGTTCACGCACAAAACACAATTATGTCACTGAAGAACCCAGGTCTGAGTGTTCTAATATCTTACCGGTGAACGACTTGCCGAGCAAGGGCGCTATCCAGCCTCTTCCCAAGGGATAAGGAGGAGAGTGAAGAGAAGAGTGAAGAGGAAGACAACGGTCTCAGCTTGATTGTAGAGTTGCTACAGATTTGTATATACAAAGAGCAAGCACCTTTTCTGACGAACTAAAAACCTAACCGCTTCACAGATCTAGAGCTACACCACTATGTCATTCTGGTTTTTGCATTTGCCCTGGCATCTACTCGAGTACATCTGCGCTGACCAGGATGCCTACTCTTCCGGGTCTCTTCCACCCATCGCATCCATAGCCGCTTCATAGTCCTCGTCTGATTCCAGATCGATCTCCAGTGGGTGCGTAATGGGGATGATGGGTAAGCCCTTGTCCTCGAGCATGCGCAGACGCTTCGCAGTCACTGGCCGTGAGCGGTTCATGCTATATATGTTGATGCGATGGCATGATGATGTGACATGAAGATCCCAGTTCCTGCATGAAGTAAGCAAGATTGTTTGTACTAGCCAGTTTTGTCCTTGTTACTCACCAGGCAGACCTCACGAATGTTGGTTGTGTGTTCAATGCATTGTCCCAGGTTCTGACACAGAACTCTAGCCAGCCTTCCGCATCAACGGGCATGTCGATCTCCCATAATCGCCAAGCATGGAAGTACTTGGTGCTCAGATTGGCCGGTGGCACTTCATACCACACCGATCCTCCATCTCCAGAAACTTCGACTCTTACAGGCCAGTGACCTAGCGACAATCCAGGGTCAGTAATACTGCTTGAGATGTATGTATAGGTGGAGGTAACTTGCCGCCACCACTGTATGCCCATCCACGAAGTTTGATATGGCCATCATGGATGATTGGGTCCATATCCTTGGGTTCCATGATGGCGGATGAGACAGGCATGTCTTGGATAGAGAAACCATTGCTGTATTGGGCATTCTGCTTGCCGACCTGCGGGGTGTAATAAAGGTATTCTTTCTTTTGGACCGGCGCCTGGCTTGGACCCTTGATTGCGCGGACTTCGTAGAGCCATTTGCAGCTTCTGGCACCAATGTATCCAAATACAACAGTCCGCAGCGGGAAGCCGTGGATTTTCGGCAAAGGTTCGCCGTTCATTTCCCAGGCAAGCAGAACCTCATTTACCTTCACCTTGCGCCACGGCACGCTGACGACGTAGTTATAAAGCTGGCCCTTCTTCACGTACGTGTCCGCCCCGTAGAACTCAAGATTGTCGGCTCCGTCTTTGAGCCCACCGCAGTATTTGATAACCTTCTTGAGGCTGACTCCAGTCCAACGCGCTGTGCCGATCGCTCCCTCGCCCCATGGTGCGTTGATGAGCTCATCACCATCGCCGGGATATTGGTTGATCTGCTCAATACGACGGGTTCCGGAGCATTGGAGACTGACCACGTTCGATTGGCGTGGGAAAAGTTCTTCATTTTGCAGGTCTGCCAAGGTGAGACGCTTGGGATTATTGACCAGGCCGGAAATATCAATGCTAAACTCAGCAGGGTCTATCTCAGGAATACCGCCGTGGTTTCGAACAAAGTGGTCTTTGTTATTGGTCAATTCCGTCTCTACTAATCTTTTCTGTAGAAGAATCAGCTATTGCCATCTGGCGTTCAGATGGAGGCTGGCACATACTCCCGGCGGCTCTCCGTTGTACGGAAATTGAAGCACTATGAATATTAGAGATTAGTAATTCCTGTTTTGAATATGCTTGGAAAGCTATACACAATCATAGCTCATGATTCAAGGATGAGAAGTGGCCAATTGGGAGGCCTTCTCGCCCAGGATAAACCACAAAGGATGAGACATCCTCGAAATTTGCTTACCATGAATCATATCCGGCGACTTCTCCGCTAGTACATATTTCCAACTAATGTCTGGAATGTCTTTCAATGTTGGCCCAAGTGCATAGTGGTATTGTTTGAACCGTTCTCCGGTAAGAATCGGATTCGTCTTCGGAAGTGGATTGAGTTGAAACTCTGGAGGCTAGATCGACGATGGTCAGCGCTGCCACGCGCTCAATGCTGCTGCCACAGATGGTCACATCTTCTTCTTGGGACTTACCACTGGAAAGTCATAGTTGTTCAAGATTTCGCCAGCCTTCTTCTTCTTCTCGGGATACTTCTCCCACTCAACGTATCCCTTCCAGCCTTTACGCTCTTCCGCAAAGTAGGGCTCCTCCCCCTTTTGCCTGAACGGCAGCGCATTAGGTTCAGCTGGAGCCATCTTCTTCGCGTGTCAACTGATTGAATGCTTGGCGGAATGCCGCGCACAATTCGTATACGGAGTTTTTATATATGGTCCGCATAATTTGTGGTATCCCTGTTATCCACCCACAGCGGAAGTCATGACGTACAAATGAAGGCAGCACCACAACGCAAAGCAACAGCCCCCACTATGGGCTTGTTAAGCAACGTATTTATCTGTGCAGAGCTCCTGCAGCAGCCCTGTTTAAGAGAGGAGTCCCACCTGGTCCTTGGAAGAGATGCAACCGAGATAGCCTATCTAGCATCCTGGTTACAAAGTAGCCAATCACAGTCCACATAATGACTGGGTTGTTCTCGAGTGGATGCGGTGCGGTATCTCACGCCGCACCAACTGCCGGAGTACATCTTCCTATTCATCTCTTGGCTGTTGACTTGATATTTCGGCAGTGTCAAGCAATTGCGTTTGATACGTATCTCATGTGCCTTGCGACCGACTAAACAAACGACCTCTCAGTGCAATCCTTTGGCAGCAGATCAGAATCCAGGGCTGCCTACTGGGACATGCTCCCAAGATCTCAGCGCCGGGGACACACAGTGTAGTTCTCAAAGATTCGATTGCAGACAATTCCGAAGTAACTCCTCCACCGAGGGGCATCCGGAAGATGCGGAGCCAGTCAGTTGCTTGAAACACCTGCTTTCATGTCTACCAGGATCAAGCCGCCAAGTCTTTGGATGGAGTGGTTACTCGATTTAAGGTTATGATAGATACGAGCATGTATCATGTACTTAGGGGATACCGTACAGATATCATGTGGATCTCTTCGGCGTAATACTCCTCTGGACCAAGCCTAGTTATCTGTCATCCGGCCCAGCGAACACACGTTCCCTCGTTACCGATATAATCGAGCGCGTGGTATTGCGCACGATTCCTCAAACCCTTTGCGATTTGACTCCCGCGCCCAAGAGTGGCTGATCAGGAAAGCCAAGCAACCACCCAACATACTACGTATCAGCACCAAAAGAGACGTGCCAACAGATAATGCCCTAATACGAAACTCTATAGCTTTCGGCCGTCGAGAAATGCTGCCCTTTCTAATGAAAGGCGTCTTGAGGGCAACAAAAGCGGTAAATGCATATATCGAATGTCGTGGCATGAATGTCTGCAACGCATGAGCTTATATAAGATAGAGATGTTCGGACCTGTTACCACATGATGCTCCTGCGAGTCGTAATCTTCAAGGCTGAATGAACCGTTGCTCTGATTACTGAGCTAAAAACGAAACATGGGCATCTATCGCATCATGACAGTTGTATACATAAGCAAATATTTGATTCATCGCTGGACTTTCGAAAGCATAGTATTTCACGGCGTTGACAAATGGTGTGTAGACAACGACAGTTCGTCATAATTGCCTCTGCTTAGAAGGGGTATTGGTGGCTTGTAGGTGGGATTCGAACGACTATCTGCTACTTATAGGTAAGTCACCATCTGATGAAGGAGCAATCTTCATGAAGGTATGACTAAATCTCTTGTTCATATAGTGAAAACACATCTCCCGTTCTCAAGGAAGTAGACCTTGCCATAGAAGGCGGGCAAAACCTTGGTATTGTAGGAAGAACTAGAAGGTACATTCTGTATGGCCTCCCCTTATTTGTGTTCCTTCATCCTCACATAGCAACTGAGAGCTGACCTGACCAATTCCCAGCGGCAAAAGCTCCTCGATGCTTGCCATATTACATATGATTGATGCGGTCTCGGGAAGAACTTTTTTAGACGACATCGACCTAGCTGCCGTAGAAGGGTCTGTCGTCAGACAGAAGCTCAACTGCCTTACTCAGGATCCATTCCTCTTCCCAGACACCTTGCGGAGTAACGTCAACCCTCCAGGTGACGAGACTGATGGAGAGATTGTCACTGGCCTTGAGAGAGTCGGTCTATGGTCAATCATCGAGAGTAAAGTCGGTGGCAATAGTTCAGAACCTTCTGGCGTACTGGACAACGTTAGGGATGCGGATTTCTTGTCGCACGGTCAGCGGCAGATGTTCTGCCTCGCTCGTGCTATGCTCGAAC
The DNA here is from genome assembly GCA_039778275.1 of Seiridium unicorne. NCBI lineage: Eukaryota > Fungi > Ascomycota > Sordariomycetes > Amphisphaeriales > Sporocadaceae > Seiridium > Seiridium unicorne. The sequence goes on from JARVKF010000418.1 coordinate 817,099, forward strand.
CTGGAAAGGTCTTGATACTGGAGGAACCTACGAGCAGGTAGGTTCCCTACAAAATAGTACTTTGACGATTCAGATACAGTTATGACGGACAGAGACAGCTAATGATCCCGCAGTGTCGACTTGCAAACAGACACCAAGATGCAGGAGATTATCCGCTCCGAATCCATAATCATACCACCACTATGATTGCGCACAGGCTTTCAAGTCTTTTGAATTTCGACAGCGTTGCCGTGCTAGATGTGGGTCGTCTCGTGGAGTGTGGGAGACCTGCGGACTTGTTAGAGGATGCTGATAGCATTTTCTTAAAGATGTACAAAGGATCGAAATAACCATGCCACGTAAGGGCGGCAATTGTAGGTAGTTCAATGTTGCATATGCTATCCAAATCGATCGATAGAGACTTTACGGAGAGATGGTGGGAAAAGGCAACAGTTTGACCAAGATGAGGTCTAGCAGGCCGGAGAGTCGGGCTATCCCCGAGTGCAACTCTTAGCAGTAATATAAATATCAGCAACTATTGAGTAGCAATCAGTTAAAGCCCATATTAGACCAGTCTAGTGGATCTCGATAGTTCATGATCAGCATCAACAAAGATGGACTTGGCACTTGTTACGCCACCGCGGCATGTATTGAAGCAGTAAATTCGTATAACTTTCCACGAGACTACAAAGGACTAATCTAACGCCGGTGAGCTAATCACGTATTCTCTTATACACATCCATTCCGTCCACTCGTTGTCATATCTGAAGTTCCATCAACCTACTGGAGCCTACTTCTTCTCCTCCGGTGGAGCAGCACCACCAGTGGTCGGGAGACCCATGAAGATCTTGAAGTAATCATAGATCATCCATTGCAGGCCAGTAAGAGTTCCAATCATGACGATACGGACCGGGAGACCGTTCCAGAGACCTCCGAAGCCGATCTCACGGTAGTTGCGAGCTACAGCAGCACCAAAGCCTTCGCCCTTGCCACGGTTGGCGTTGAGCTTGGAGACCAGAACATCAGCAGGGTGGGAAACAATAGCGCAAAGGATACCCGCGGCGTAACCGCCGATGAAGGAGACACCGGTTTGAGCGCCCTTGCTATAGTCACTCTTCTGGCCAGGCAGACGAGCGTAGATCATCTCGACGATAGTTTCAAACGAGGCGAACTTCATCATGGTGTATGGAATTTGCCGACCCCAGAGAGGATATAGGCCCTTGTACAGTCCGCCATAGCCTTCGGCCGCAGTGATCTTGCTGATGCCATCAAAGGTACCAGTGTAGGCGGCGGGGATTGTTGTTTGCATGCGGACCTTGACGGCCTCAAAGGGGCAAAGCGCGAGGTCGGCGAGGAATTCAGCAGAGGCAGAGGCGGCGAGGTAGAGGCCTGTCTTATACTTGTACGCAGCCTCGGGGCCGGCCAGGTCGGAGTAGGTCTTCTTGAAGTATTCATACCAGCCGTACTTGAAAGCGCCTTGAGCTGAGTATCCAAACAAGGTAGGGCTCCAGCCTGTGAAGATTCCACGAAGACCCTCGGCACGGTAGATCAAGTTCCAGGCCTGGAAGTTGCCCTTGTACAACTTGGAGTCGACCTGCCGACGACATTTGACGAGATCCAGAGGAGTGACGGCGGTATGGGTCAGGCCCTTTCACGGCTGTCAGAAGCAGTGGCATTCACACGCGAACAAAGGTCACATACACAAGCAAGCAGACCACCGAAGGTGCAAGCAGCGTAGTACTTGCCAGAGTACAGCTCAATCTTCCCGGCCTTGGCCTGGGCAGCGGAGCTTGCCTTGTCGAATTCGGCCTGAGCTTCCTTGCTCAGCTTCTGGGCCTTGTTCTTCGCATCGTCGACGACTGACCAAGCTCCGTAGAGCTCCGAACGGGCCTGGTACGGAGTGGGCTTAGACTGGTGGGGGGTCAATGGAGAGCCGAAGCTCTGTCGGAAGACATCCTGGCTGGGGAAGAGCGAAGGCATCTCGACAAACTGAAGCCACAATGGAATGGGATCTCTGGTCACCACAGAGGAGATGGAAAGGTGAGAGATTTAGGATTCAGGGTGGTGCAGCCGCGCGAGTGAGACGAAAGTCCAATAGCAAGGAAGCGCCGGGGATAAGCTTGACTGTCCGTCAAGCATGGCATTGGCCTCGAGCCTCGCCTGTGACGTCGGCGGGGTCGTATCTGCTTTCCTCAATGTAGCTACCTACGTTTGGTCTGTCCATTCAGCATGGTACATACTGAAGTTGGAACACAAAAAGAGCAACAGGAAACTGTTAGTTCATCCACAGTAACTCATTCCGTTCAATTCTGTTGAGCGACAAAGTCGTTGCATTAAAGTCTCCCAATTGAGCACGGCAAGTATAAGAGCTCCGAGAAATTAGAAATAGCCGGAAGATCCTCCGCCATGCTAGCACTAGAGCTTAAGCTACAGTAGACAGCTCCAGTGTTGCCGCTGGAGGAGTGCTCCCCACTGTGCCCCGGCTGCCGGCGAACCACGTTGGCAAAACAAGCAGGTCAGAGAAGTGATACGGGCCCGATAAGGATAAAGCTTGTGCAATAAGGCAAGGCATATCTCGATTTGGAGAGGACAGAATATTCGGGTTTGGCTATCACGCTATTTGATTACCGTCATCTTCGACATTGATTTCGTCTTCTGCGGAGACCCAGAAAACACGGCCATCATGGGCGCGTTGAGATGTGTTGTTGGGCCGAATGTAGAAGGACCTTCGCTGGAGTCGATTTTCTGGCACGAGGGACGGGTTTCTATTCCACCCCACTTCAAAGCCTCAGCATTCTCCTTCTGACCGCTTACAACAACCAAGACAACGACGAATCCGCCAAGGCTACTGCTCGAATCACAGGTTAGCAGGGTCAAACTCCTAGAAGTTGCAACTACGACAAGAAACCACTCCGACACGGTTGAACCCAGAAGACCCAAATTCGAGAGTCCCCCCACCATTGCAAGAACCAACCCACCTCAACATCCCACCGACCATGGCACAGGCAGTCTCTCTGAAGGGCCCTCACGTGGGACCTTCGCCCCTGGGTGCCGGCAAGCCATATGTATCCAAATGGTCTGACCGCTACCGTGGTGTATGTACCCGAAATACCAAGCTCCCTCCTTGTCCGCTCTGACACAGACCAGGCCATAGTGCAAGACCTTGAGCCCCCCGCCGCTCTCTCCCTCAACCCCTCCGACCCCATCTCGCTGGCGCTCATCAGTGCGTTCGAGCGCGAGTACACACACCTGACCATTATAGACTCGTCGTCGAAAGCCCTGTTGGGCTACGTGTCGATTCCGCACCTGCAGGCGCAGCTCGACAGTGGGAAGGTAAAGCCTTCAGATCCAATCACAGACGCCATGACGCGGTTTCAGCGCAAAGGTCGCAAGTACAAGGTCATCACCCTGGCGACACCTCTCGAAGAGCTGGAGGAGTTCTTCGAGGGCGGCATCCAAAAGCAGGAGTTTGCGGTCGTCACGGATGAAGAGAGACGCTTCGTGCTCGGCGTTGCGACGAGGGGAGATTTAGAGGAGTTTGTAAAGAGACGGCCTGCGTGAAAGAACAAGTAGGCCTTCTAGCGCCAGTAAGCTCTACTTGTAGTGTGGGTGTACAATGCGGCACCACTGTGTTCACATGTCAGGCAAAAGACCAGGGTAAAGTTACGAGGAATAGAGGCACACGGCCGGCGCATTGGAGTTATGGTAGGCGAGAACGGGCATATTCAACAAGTGGCCGACCACGGGTGGACTCGTTGCAAAGATGGCAATAAACTTACTGCCAACCTTTGAAAGCCGAGGGCTCATTTGCATTTGGGATGACGAGACAAATTCAACAAGAAGGTGCAAGGCTTGGATGTATGTATACCTGGGTATACATAAATTAAAAATTGATCATCAAAACACTGCCATCTAGAATATACTCATGTTCCGGTCCTTTCGAGGTGCTCGGCATATGGATCTTCCCTGTAAAGACAACCGTACGTACACCGAGACGCTTCTCCAGACAATGTTCTCTGTGCGCCTTGCAGCCTAGTTCCTCGAGCTGGAGCTCTACTCCGGAACATAGTCATACACCAATCTCAACTCAATAATTTTGTCACCTTTCTTGACCACAATGTTCCTGGCGTACCTCCTCTCGCCGCCGATAGTCTGGAACCCCCAAACCTGCGCCGCGGTCCACCCGGCCTCGGCTTCGACCCAATTGACCAGGTGCAGCGCGCCGTCGGGGCCGGTCTGCTCCTCCTGACCCTCCAGCCAGTCCTTGCCGAGGAACTCGTCGCCGCCCAGCTCCTCCTTGATCTTGGCGATCAGTGACTCGGCCGTCACGAAGAAGGACCGCGCCTTGACCTTGCCAAACAGCCAATCCGAGTGCTCCCGGAACGTGTTGTCGATGGTGCGGTGCTCAGAGGTGCCCTTGATGCCGCCCGTGGCCATCTGCTCGATGTCGATGTGCGGCGTGCCTTCGGCGTCTGTGTACTGCTTGACGTGCAGGGTCACGGTCGCGAGGCCGACGGCTTTGCGGGTCAGGAAGCCGACTCCTTGCAGGGCGAGGCTGGGCTCGGGGGAGTCGGAGAGGGTCTTGTTCTGTCGGCGCGCACACTGTCAGTCAAGAAGAAATACCGGGGCAGCAGTGGTAAGGATCGGATCGGGGAGCATGGCGCAATGTGCAGAAGCAAAGCCAGTGGACCGCCCAGGTAAAGTATGCATTTCAGGACCTACCATGACCCATTTGCCATTGAGGTCACCAATGGTCTTGTTTGCTGGTGCGGCCATCTTGTGTATGGGACGGGGGATGTATGGTGATAGCTCTATGTGATAGCTGATGTTTGGAGATATAAGGACGTTGCCGAAAAAGTTGCTCTAGTCTAAGGAGCAAGTTAGGTGCAAATCTATGGTAAAGCAGCGCTCTCGTTTCCGGTTTGTGGAGACGAAACAGGACTCCGCAGTGAAATTGATATATGTAGTTACAGAAAGGGGCTGCGTAAGTAGCTCACACCTGACGCTCCATGTACAGTGACGAGCAATATAAGGGTATCAAGCTTGAGCGATCATATGTCGTCAAGTTGCGAAACCGAGGCATATGTCATACCCACAGCAGCAGCACGCCCCCCGGCCCCTGGGAGGGGCTACGTTGTAATAGGAAAGGGGGGCATGCGGGGTGATTCCCGTGTCGTTGGCAGCGTATCACAGCTTTGGGTGGCCCCGTAAGTCATACCGCCAGCCGTGAAGGGTTGACTATGTGATAGCACAGCCTTAAAAGGGCAATTGGATCGAACGCGATACCGAGCGAGGAGCTACCTCCGGAAAAGATCCCGGCCCTGGATGTCCGGGCTTGGCGGTTTAGCAGTGATCTACCGCATAACAAAGACCATCGCGAGTTGCGAGACTAATCTTATTGAAGCAACGCCGTTAGACATTGCCATGTGATATTGCTAATGTCACGTTGGAATACTACCGGGCCAGGCGGATGGTCATCCAGTCAGCCACGTAGGTTTGCAATCTTGGGTGTAAAGGAATGGGTAACATTTTGGATGTGAACATGAAACCGCCTCTAAGACAGACTGGGGAAGAGGAAACAGAGTTTTTTCTTTCTTTCTCTCTTTCTTTCTCCTACTTCGTCTCATCCATGCATTCCATTGCGGTTAAAAAGTTGATACATTAGTTTCCGTGTCTTCCAATTCGGCGTGGACCAACTGCCGCAGAACGAAACTTTGTATTTGACAATCTAGAAGCTAGGCATTTGTTGATTCGTTTTAAGAGAGTCAGTCTGCTAAAGCTTAGACAAGCAAGCAAAACCATGCAATGCAGTGTGGCCCGGCGCCGTTGTACAACCGTGGCAGTAATTTGTCGTGGCCTTCCATAATTATTCTGACTTTCCAACTTGCCCACTTGCCTGAATCTTGGTCATGGTAGCAAAGTCCCCAGGAACATCATTTGGAGCCGGTCACGTTATGAATTATGCTTCTAGCCTCAAGTATCTGCTGTAGTCACGACGGCATAATTGAAGAAACCCCCATTTTTTCACCTTCCCGAGGAAGTAGTAAGAGGCTGGCAACGTCCATTCTTCATCACCCAGTACTTGATGCCACGGCAGATCCTTCCTGCGGTGGCGTGGCTCATTGAGTTTCTGCGACAACCATGGTTTCGCACTAACGGAGAGAGGACTCGAAGTGAGGATCTCAAGAAGTCTCTTATGGAATCTAACTAAAGAGGGTTTTCTCATGGTCTGATCATGATCCTGAATAGGCAGTATAAACCAATCAAACACGAAAGACCCTCTGGCCTTACATATTAAACGGCACTACTAAAGGAAATGGTAGAATAACGTTCCGACGGAAGGAGACACTTTCTCTGTGGTGTAGCCCAAAGCCTGAAAGTACCAGCAGGAGAATTATTCATAACGCTTTCATGACAAAGATATGAATATTTCTGCCTTTATTGTGACCTGAAAAGAGCTAGGAAGCACATCACCAGATTCCAGAAATCAACAGAGTACTTTGATTATTTTAAGTGCAAAGATCTATATTTGTCTTACTTCTCTATCATTAAAATGATACCAGTGCATACTGGAGTATACAAATGAATGGAAGGATTTGTGCATTCTTTCTTGCCATAATGTTGTCCGTGGGTGTAATATTGGAATTTCCCTTCTTGATCAGTAGGCCTTTATCCAAAGACCTGGGTCGAGATTCGACCTCGAACGATACAAGGACGAAAATCACTGCCTAAAGCATCCTATATAGACCATATCTAAAAGGTACTTATCAAGTTATACAACTCAATATTGCAGTATCCCAGGATAAGGAGTACGCCTGGAGTTGAGGTAGAAATCTCGCTCGGTGGATGAACAGGCAAGCTGGGTTTGACAAGTTCGCACTGAACGGGGTGCAGCCGCGGATGAGTTTCAGGCATTAGATTTGAGGCATTATTTAAACCACCGAGAGTACGCCGCTACCTTTGTGATGCAGGTAGGTTGAGCGGGAAAAGAAAAAGGATATCCTAGTCGTACAGTGCCGAACCAAAGTGCAGCTGTCATTGCTTTCATGAAGTGCAATGCCACCATCTGGACAAAATGCAAGTCTCTTCCTTGGGCAGCTGGAGCCTAAAGCTTGACTCGCCAGTTCACCTCACGAAGCTTGGCGGAGAGCCTCATTCACACCCCCAAGTCGCCTCATCGTACACATCCCCAGACAAGTCATCATTCAAGTGAGCTAATGACCTCGTCACGGCCACCATTTCATCCTTCTATAACTCTCGATGACTTCTTCCAAAAGTTCCTTGGTCATTTTTGGCTTCTCGTATTGAAATCCAACCACCTTTTTCAGGCGCGCGCCGTCCATGCTGAGGTCCGTATCCTTTAGCAGTTCCTTTTCCATGAATGGTGTGAGAGGGCCCGTTCTTGTGATGCCAGCATCGGTCTGGAGATCAGCCCATGGTCCCAAAACCTCGTCATTCACGTCGTCCACCACACTATCCATATTCAGTCTGGCAAAGGAGCTGATCAAGGTGCCTTGGAAGCCGGTCTGGATGTTGAAGATCTGACCGATAAGGTCGGCTATGGTACCTTGTGTCGTTACACCCTCGTCAACTACATTGAAGGTCGGAACCGTCCCCATCTCTTTTGGGTCCCAATTTGCTTTTCCAGCATCGTACCATTTGACAATGTCCCACAGGGCCCGTGTAACGTCGTCAATGTGTGCCGTGTTCGTACGCAGGTCCTTGGTCCAGAGCCACTTCATTTCGTCCTCGAGATGCTGGTATACACGAGCCATGCACAGAGCTGTGGCAACCCACTGGGAGGCGTAGGGGCCATAGACGTGTGACAGGCGCACAATCACAAGGTTGAGCCTACAATGACAGCCATATTAGTCTTGGGTCGAAGCAAATAAAGAGATGGGTGACCGTACCCCTCAATCTTGGCCAATTGCTGTTCAGCTTCTAGCTTGAAGATGGCGATTTTGCTCCATGGCTTGAGCTTGTCGCCTTCCTTGCTAGGTGACGAGTCCGATTTGTATACCATTCCTGTGCTCAGCTCGACAAAGCATTTCACCTTGCGCTTCGCAGCCTCTCTTCCGACAGCCAGCGACAGGTTCAGCGATCTCAGCTTGTAGACCTCATCCTCCTGGGAATACCTAGTCTCACCACCGCAGTTGAAGACGTAGTCCCACTGCTTGCCATTGGATCGATCGAATATCTTTGCTAGTGCTTCTAGAACGGGACGTTGGTGTCAGCGGATTCGGGCAGAGAGCACGAGCCGTGAGGGCACGGCATGGCAGCTTGAGCACTAAGGCGAATGGGAGAAGGGATGAGACGTACGCTCTCTCGTCGCATCCGCCTGCATAAACTTGTCTCCTGAGCATGCTTCTTCGAACTCGGGGGCTAGCCATGCGAGCTGCGGCAGCACCTTATCAACAACCCTGACCTCGGATGCAAGATCATTCTTCTGGATGTGCAGAGCAAGGAACCGTCCGATGTATCCTAGGCCGCCGATGATCAGCACCGACGGTTTCTCGGTCGCCATGATTCGTCCCAGCAGCAGGAGGAGGAGGGCGGTGATGCAGAGTGCTGTCAGATTTCCCAGAGGGGTGGGTTGGGCTACCGCGCGGGGTTTGGGAAGACTTGAAAGTGGAAAGGCTCTAGGAAGCCGAAAGTTCTGAGTCCGTGACGTCGGGTCCACTAGCGGCACGACCGACTCAGGGGATTCAGCTGGTTCGAATGATCGAGACGGGTTTGTAGCCTCCGTTTTGTGCTGTGCTTGGGCTCAGGGACAGTCTCCTGCTGTGAGCACCGGCAGCAGAGCAGTCAGTCCGTCCGTCAGTCAGTCAGTCAGTCAGTCAGTCAGAAGAGGGCCGGGCGTGTGTGTGGATGTGCAAGTGTACGAAATCGAAATACGTTGGCTAAGCAGATATCAAGCAAGCATGGGCTGGCGGATCCCAGACACTAATATTTGCTCATTTCACTGGGTAGGAGGAAGCACTCCGACGTGTCCAATGCGGGAAGCCCCAGCCCTATTATAGACAGACTGGAGCTAAAATTGACCCTGGACCTGAGAGGGAGGTGTCAGTAGATTGCACGTACGACCATAGGGGTCCCAGAACGACATTAAGGTAGGTATGTGCGTGTGTATGTGTGTATGTGCATGTGTGTGTATGCTCATGTACGTGTGTGATGCAAGTCGGGGCGCAGGAGGACGGGCAATGTTTTAATTCACAGCTTGACGGCCGAGCTGCTGGGCCGGCTGGGATGACAAAAGAGGAAAATGGACAGAAGGGACGAGTCGCGAAGAGCAAGTGAGAGTTGAGGCCGGTGCGGCTAAGGGACATCAGTCAAGGGAACTAACCAAGAGGCCGCCACGATCCAAGCCGGGCGCCCATGGAATTGAGCATGCGGCGGTGGAGCAACTAACTAGCGGGTTGAGCCTTGCACTGTTAGTCCTAGATTGGCTTAATGCGCACTTGCAGGAGCCGTGCCGCCATTGTCAGCGCCTGGTCTGCCTGGGTATTGCTGGGAAACCCCTACGGCGCCCACGGCACTTCCACTTCCTCCGCGCGACTTCAGAGCTACATTGTACCTACCCACGGACTCGGTTGGGGGAAGTAGAAAAAAAGCGAATGCGTGTCCAAAGGCACTCGGTACTCGCTACGCTGAATGTTGCGCTGGCCGATACCTGTGTCATGCCCTTTTGGGCCATCTATTTCGGCTGCGTCTGGGAGAGGGACGAGGCATAATTCGTATTGTTGCGAAACGCCTCTCTTCCCTGAGACCCCCCAGGACCCCGCAAGCCTCAGACTCGAGCAGCGCAACCGACGTCGGTCGCTCTAGGCGAAAAGTGATCAGGCAGGCAGATCGACCATTAAAGCTAGATATAGATACCCAATGCGAATGGCCGCTGCAACGACTCAGTCATTGCGGTCGAAACCCGACCGCATCAGGCCAATTTATTAATAGCTTCCAATGTTCGGACGACCACAGAACACAGACGCCTCATGCAATGGGGGCGGGAAACGGTGTTATTTGATCCATCTCTGGTATGCCCCCCAACATTGTTCGACTTGAACGTCCAACATAGCATAGCTGTGTGCATTGGCTCTGAAGCACGCCCTAGCATGAATGTCATTTCATCCTTCCACAACAAGCGATTCCACGTTGCTCTGACATATTTACTTTCGTAGCCAACCTTAAACCAGACCCAGATGCTGTCGGCCGCCTGGCTGAGTTCTGCGCCAGTCTGGTGAATGGCAAGACGTGCTTCAGTGAATCGGGCACACATACCTTCGGCAGTTCTTTCTTTCTATCTCCTCCCCCATGTGTTCTCGCCTCTTTCTCGTACCCTCGGTTTTTTAAGGTTCTCATCATATGCTTGACAGATGCAGGTACAAGGTCTGCCCAAAACCTTGCGTGGGTGCACACGATCAAAGTTCCAAGCACACCAATGACTGGGGCATCCATCCCCACGGTTCGCATAGCACAAAGCCAGCACTGCCCAAACCGCCTGTGGTGTAATGTCGCAATGTCGCAGATTCCGTCCTTCCGTAACCTCCAGAGAAGGGAAACTCTAGGTGCGCCGTGGCCTAAAACCCAGCCTGCCAGCCAATGCCTGTCTTCCACCGAATATTGGAGGGACAGACATGATCGTCTGCTGCACCCGGATTGGGCCGGCCGCGACGATCTCACTTGAATTCAGGGGGGTGCAGCCCACGCTTGCTTCTGGATTCGACGGCAGGCAATTAATATGCATCTACTGCCAAACAATTCGAACATACAGTACGGATGTACGGACAGACAAGACAAATCGGGGTAGCCGCGATGACTACTAAGCTTTGTCGTTAGTACTATCGCCGACTACACCACACAAGAGGCACGGTTCCGGTACTGGCCCCAGAAGGGACACGCCAGTGCAGTTGAGGGCTCTGCTTAACATCATGATTGTTCTCATCATGTTTCCTGGTACGGGTGAACAGGGGGCGGGACAAATCTTTCTAGAAGGATTCTGCGCAGCGTCCGGCCCTTTCGTTACATCATTGAACCCTGTCGAAATGAACCCACCGCGGATTCCCTCAGGCAACGTTTTAATCACCTCTCACGAACCTGTGACAGGTCATGTTCGCTCTTGCGGCTTACATGGCAGATAGGTGCATTGGTGGATACACCAAATCCCTGCAATTCCGCGAGATCGAATACATACATTGTATGCAGGCCCGTGATTCAGACCTTTCGATTGATTGCTTGCACAAGCATTAGACAGGACGTGTCTGTCTCATCAACTACTAGTCTGCACGCAGTCTCGGTGTTACAGACGATAGTAAGGATCTTCAAAGGTCGTCATTTCCAAGATTCACATTGATTGCAATCGACACGCTGCGCAAACTCGACTTCAGTGGCTGACCAGGGACCAGGGCCAGGGTGCCTCTCCTACATATCTGCTGTGCATCCATATGCCCCGGAGTTAATCCCCGCTGCTCGTCAATCCCATTTAACATCCAGGCGTTGAATATGCAGGGGCTCGTCAGCCGCATTGCTTGCTGGTCTGGCTATGGCAGGTCGTGGGATTCTTTTCAACACGACTTTCCTCTTTCCTACGGAATTTTCGAATCAGTACATTCAACACCCATAACCATGCACGACGAGGAATTGACTTTGGATTCTGGCTTTCAATCTCACCACGTCTTTGAAACAGTTTGATTGAATCTTGCCAATGTCTTTGACTTCTACGTCGGTAAGACAATGCCAGCCTCGTCCTGACTATACTGCAAGTATTCTTCGAGACAATCGCCAACATTTAAGGTTGTTGGCGCTCTTGGAATCACAATAGTTTCTCCGGGGTAATTGGATCCTCTCTGTATCCAGATCAGGAAGTCCGTGTCTATTTTCTGATGGCTACAATAAGTTTCTCCACGATGCCTCCAGAAATTGGTGACGCGTGTTGAGCACGCCTGCTTTGAGATTTCAGTGGTGCTCAGACATGCAGCATGAGAGGTAGGTGTCCATGAATTTCCCAACAAGCCGACGACGCTGTGCAAGAGGCCAATGTAGATCCCGGCTCAAAGATGCAAGTCATTCTCGCAACCGCGACCTGGTGGGAGTGAATGCAGCCCCTGAAACATTTCGCATCTAATAACTGGCCAAGGTAGCCTGCATTGGCTGCAGGCCAATGCCAATCAACACAACCGGAATTACATCTGACCATCCTCCATGGGTCTTCAACCGCAAGGTGGCATCTCAAACTACATGCCTTGAGCGATACGAGCCTCATTGCCCATGCGAGCACGCTCTACCTTCTGTTTCACTTATGTTTCTCTAGCTCCTGGCTACTATGCTTTGAAACCGAGGAGGAAATGTTGACAGAGATGACGCTTCGCTCAGAAGACTATTTGGCTTGACCTCAGCGACGACCGTTCTGCATCCATGCCGGCCAGTACGGATATTTGGCTGGTTGGCCAGAAATTCATGTGAAAAGAGTCTATCCTTGCTCACCATTAGCATATCCTCCCTTCTATCATATAACCAGTTTATATTCTTATGTTAATTAGATACAAATTTCCATGTAATCTGATTCCAAACCCTCTTTTTCTATTTCCCTCAAGGTAGGCCTGGCCCGGCTCCAAAAAGACAAGGCTTGCTTTAGTGGCCTATACCAACGCATTTCCTTTAACACATCCTCAGTGGAAACGCAGAAAGCATAGTCCGCGCGGCTTCTCTCGTCTTTGTTCGGGTTTCACCTCCAGTACCCATCGAAGCCGCTGGAGTTAACCACGTGGTCGAACCACTCTACGCTTCCCGGATAGATGTGCTACGCGTAAAAACGTCTCATGCCCCACACGGCGACGAATAACGCCCCTGAGTAGAACAGTCTTCATTATCGTTCAGCACTGTCCCCTAATCCGCCATGCATACATATATGATGTCTGTTCTGCCCGGCTGCCGGACGACAGAACTCCACTTTTACCATAATACTAGTGAAGCAAGGTACTACATTTGGTTGATAGAGATTCATGTTCAAATATCCTCTCAAGAGAACCATTTGTTAGTACAAATTAGTGAATGTGATGAGGCAGTTACTCGTCTACGTTAACCTCAGCATTATAGAGCTAGCAACTGAAACTCTAAGC